>CAEFZY010003263.1:0-51478 GCA_903066815.1 Brachyrhaphis roseni
GTGCTCTGTTCTCGATTGTTGACAGATTGACAAATCCACCTTTTTCTGTTAACCGTGAATTTTTCTCCTCTGAGGCCTGTGACAAATTTGCCACCTATAAGTGCTGCATTCGACACAGTCAATCATGTTATTTTATTATCTCGATCAAAAAATTGGGTTGGCATTTCTGGTGTAGTCCTCAGCTGGCTTAAATCCTACCTGTCTGATAGAACCTTTTGTGTTTCCATAGGCAGCTTTAAATCCAAACTCAATGAAATTAGCTCTGGAGTTCCCCAAGGGTCCATCCTGGGGTCGCTTCTTTTCAATATCTATATGCTTCCATTAATTCAAATTATACGAAATAATAACATAGAATACCACAACTATGCCGACGACACACAACTGTACATTAGTCTTTCACCAGGAGATTACAGTCAGGTTCAAATACTCACTAAATGTATTGAGCAGATTAATGTCTGGATGGGTCATAACTTTCTCCAACTAAATAAAAACAAAACTGAAATATTAGTGTTTGGACCAAAAGAGCATAGATTAAAAATAATCACCCACCTTCAATCTGTTGGATTAAAATGCTCTGACAAAGCCAAAAATCTGGGGGTGATCATGGATCCTGATCTGAACTTCAATAACCACATCAAATCTATAATAAAAACATCATATTACCATCTCAAAAATATTGCTAAAATCAGACAACTCATGTCCCCACAAGACTCTGAGAAATTAGTTCATGCCTTTGTTTTTAGTAGACTCGATTACTGCAACGCCATTTATACTGGATTACCGAAAAAAGCAATAAGAGCTCCAGATTCTCCAGAACGCTGCTGCAAGAGTCCTAACTAAAACAAAAAGAGATCAGCATATCAGTACAGTACTAAGATCCCTGCACTGGCTGCCTGTTGCTCAAAGAATTTAATTTAAAATCTCCTTTATGGTTTATAAAGCACTTCATAGTAGAAACCCAAATTACATTTCTGATCTTCTAGTACCATATATACAACTCAGACCTTTAAGATCATCAGAATCAAACCTATTAACTATACCGAGAGTCAGAACTAAACATGGTGAAGCAGCTTTTAGTTTTTATGCACCGACACTCTGGAATAAGCTTCCAGCTCATTGTAAGAGCGCCCCGACCTTGAGTTTATTTAAAACAAGGCTAAAAACCTTCTTATTTGAAGTTGCCTATCATTAGGTTTTTGGTTCTGCTCATTCACTATATTTGAAATTTTGATGTTTACGGTACTTTGACTATTTTTAATCAGCTTGATCTTTATTATTATTATTGGGGTTTTTTATTGTTTTTTTTTTTTTTTAGGGGGGCGGGGGAGTAACTGTCTTCTTCTTGTGTGTTGTTTTTTGGCTCTCTTGTACAAGCACTTTGAATTGTCTTTGGCTGAAAGGTGCTATATAAATAAAGTTGCCTTGCCTTGCCTTGCCTTGCCTTGCCTTGCCTTGCCTTGCCTTGCCTTGCCTTGCCTTGCCTTGCCTTGCCTTGCCTTGCCTTGCCTTGCCTTGCTTCAAAATCCAAAATGGCTGCCTTACTATTGGTTGCGTTCTGGAACATCAGAGGGCTGGGAGGAATGTCAAACCTAATTCAAAGTTACAACTTCTAAGAGATCGTTTATTGGCAGTACGATATAGCTAGCATAACATGTTAGCTAAGGTAACATAACATGTTAGCCCTTTACTAATTTTGACTGTTATTTGATAAGTTAAAATATGCATATAGGTGAAGAGTAAAGCACAAAATGCTAATGTTTTCCTTGTTAAACGTTCCAACCTCTTAAGAGATCATTATTGGGATTAAGTTACAGCTAGTATAACATGTTAGCAAAGGTAATGCTAGCTAACCCTTCAGTCATTTTGGCTTATTAAAAGTTCAAATTGACCATCAGACTGGGTAAGAAAGAGAAATTAAGTGATGATTAAAGACATGGTTGACCAACAGGCTGGAAGTGGCTAAAATAAGCTGGTCTAATTTATTGCATTGAGGAGCCATTAAACTGTGCATTTAGGATGAAAAATCTAGTGTCATGGATGAGTCTTTCAAGATGAAAAAGAAAAATCTGTGAAGAAAATCTGCATCCAAACAGCAAAGAAATCTTAAGGATTTAGATAGTTTCTGTCAACAGCAGTGGGTCAGAATCAAAGCACTAAAACCTGGTGAAATATCTCAGAACTTTTATCTCTTTCTCCAACAATTTCTAAGTAATGCTGCAATGAGATCAAATACTTATTTTACACAATGACTTGTGTAACTTTCAACTTTAATGTTGTGCTTTTTTCACAAGTTTTTTTTTAACTTTTATCTGGTCTCTGCTTAAATGAGGAGACTTTAAGAAATCAGCAGGGGATCAAATTTATTTTTTCCTTCCACTGCAGTTTTTACTAGAAGAAAGCGAGATGTGGAGACTTTTTGACTTTTTTCTCCAACACATCTTACTTTTTATATCTTCCCCAAAGATCGATGTTCCATATTGCTGAATGAAATGTTGCCATCTCGTAGTTATTTTATTGTTGAATAAATGAAGAAAATATTTGCTTCATATCTCCGCTCCTTTCTTTCCATCCTTCATTCCTTGTGGATAACTTCTCTTTCCAAACATCTGTCCATTTGTCCAACTATGGTGAACACTTCATCCCAATGCCCACCCATTCCTCCCTCCCTGCATCCGGTTCATTTTCTTTCTTTCCGTTCTTCCCATCAGTCCATCCCATCATTTTCTCATCCACCCGCCCCTCCAGTCCCAACCCAACACAGATGGGTATTGACTTTCCACATCCGACCTTGAGGACGATCAATCCCGGCCTCGTATGTCCCCAATGCAGTTACATGTAAACTGCTCTGGAGCTAAGTATTGGTTTTAGAAGTGGAACAGCTGCAATAACGTTACCTTAACTTCATCCCAACGCTACTGAGTAAAAACATATCTAGGATTTTTACAGGGTTTTACTAGAGTGATGAAACAGATACACCACAAGGTTAACTGTATTTATTTTTATTTTTTTAAAAAGACAATTTTCTATTTCAAATGACCAACTTCTTATGTGATGCAACAGTTAAATTATAAGATGAGCAGAAACACGTCCAGCTGATGAAACCTTCTTGGTACTGATGGTGTGGACTACTAGCAGTTTTACGTTGTAGGTCTGCATGTTGAAAAGTGTTATTTTATTCTTATAATAAGACTCTCAAAATGTGTACAAAAATGTTTTTTAATATTTAACTACAGTGTTAATAATGCTCTACAAATATATTTAATGTATACTCATTAGCATTCGTATTTTTTCTCACCAGCATTGTTGTTTCCATGATAAATTTCATGTCTATAAGCTGTTTTTCTTTCAGATGTTGATTAATAAGACTTTTAGAGCAGCATTGCACTATTTGTATTTCTGTTCAATGATAAAATATATTCAGAAGGAGAAGGAGAATTTAGAAGACTTTTAATTCCAAGAGATGCGCACAAACATGAGCAGGGTGTTAAATTACCATGTAATGCAGCTGTTTCTTAATTAACAGATAAAACAACAGTGCTTACATGTAGTTATGTCGCTTTGGTTATTTAAAGTGTTGCAGATTTAAACAATTATTCCTGAAAGATTATTTTAGTTCCTGAATTTAAAAGCTTACACTTATTCTTAAGTGCAAACAAACTTTAAACAGAGTAAATTGTAGGATGCAAACTCTGCTTCCACCTTTACAACAGGGAGTTTGAGTAGCTCTGAATTTCCTCAAGAATCTTGAAACAATTCTTTCGCTTCAAGGTCAGGCAAATCACCAATAGATCATGATGAGATCGAATGGCGACAGGAGGAGTTTATGCTTACCTCTGACCGAAGGGAGATCCATTCTGCAGCGGTGTGCCGGCGCGTCCCGGATGTGAGCGTGCAGAATCCCTACAGTTTCTTTTTGGTAAAACACATAAAAATAAACCTGGTGTTGTGGTCTTGTTGGTATCTGTTTCTGGGCTGGGAGGATGTTCTTTCTCAGTTTGAAGCACCCTTCTCCTTTTCCTCCTCCTTCTTCCCGGAGCTTTTCTGTTCCCGGGCGCTTCCTCTCCAGGTCACCCCACTCTTCACCTTCCAAAAATGAGCCAACTAGTCCTTTTGCGTAAACTGCATAAAAAAGAGTCTCCCCCAGCCCCTCTCTGTCCTTGCTCAACAGATTCACTTTGGAACGGCTGCTCCTGATGCTGGAATTATGTCAAACAAACAGGCACATATATGGCTTTGGTATATTTTTTCTGAAGTTCTCAGAGCAGGAAATGAGTCTTTGGATGCCTGAGAGTGAATCAGAAATATCTCCACACAGTAGCTGAGCTTGCAGTGTGAAAACTTGATTGCAAAGAAAAAAAATGCAGCTTTTAGAGTCTGAATGAGAGGAGATACGAGTCAGGATTGCTAGGTATAAAAAAATGTCTTCTTTGTTATTTATAAAAACTCTCCCTGTCTTTCTGTTGAAGTTTCCTCTCCTCTTTCTAAGAGATGAATGACTGAGAGCTGCATGCAGTCTGTGTCTCTCTTTCACACACACACACACACACACACACACCCTCTGGTCATCCCTCCTCCTTTCCCGTCTCCAACTCCTCCCTCTTTCATCACTGAATTCAGCTCAATTCACTTAACTCCGCTTCACCATGACTGGGCAGAAGTTGGACTTAAACAAGCTCTGGAATCAAGTCAAGATGCAGAGGAGGAACATTTTAAAAAAAATAAAATCTAATTTCACTAAAACAGAACTGATTCATCAAAATTTCCAAATGTAAGAATTTATGTTCATAGTGTGAAGTCATTTTTGGCAAACTAGCTTCATTGTATCAATAAAACTTTGACTTCCATGCTGAACATCGTCAATAAATAAATAAACAATTTAAATATGTTTTGATGCAGCAGCAAAATCCTGGCCATCAGCTGATGGTGATTTGGATGAAGTACCATTGGAGGATCAAGGAACCTGTTTGGACAAAATACTCAACTCTGATACTTGAGTAAATGTGTTGATGGTCAAATATTACGCAACTACAAGTAAAAGTTGCTCTGTCAAAAGTTACTCAACTTAAAGTGCCGTAATACTTACTTTTGAAAATACTTAAGTATTTGAAAGTGCATTTAAAAACTACTCAGGTATTTAAAAGAACAAGTTATATTTTTCTATTATCAATACATTGCTGTATTAGTTCAAAGTACAATATTTGTTTTTGAAATGTAGTGGAACTTAAGTTATAAGTTTCCCAAACAATAAATACTCAAGCAAAGTAAAGATTCTTAAAGGAAAAATGTGCTTCAGTACAGAACTGGAGTAAATGTATTCTGTTACCGTCCACCACTGCCTGTTTTCAGACCCCAGCAGTGATGGATGCATTCAAGCTGCAGGAGGCCATTTTAGAGGCCTTTTTAGGTCTTTGTTGTTCCTGTGGACAAGTACCAAATAGCCACAAGATCCAACTGTTGGCAACTGCATTGAGGCAGAGCAGTACAATAGACTGAAGGCATTCAGTTTAAAGGTTTCTGCATGGTCGAACCAAACCGCTGAGTTTGGCTCAGATTGTTGCAGCTGCGTGATGAAAATCGTCTAATTGTATTCTAAAAAGGGTCATGTCATCTGGCCCTTTTTATCACAACCCCTGGGGTGAACTTTCCATCCCCTCTCCATGCAAGCCTGTGATTGGTCTGAATTTTGGCTCACCGATGCCTTCTGGGGTTTTTTTCTCGACTTGGTGCGTCTTTTGGACCATAAAAGGTCTGTGCGAAAATGAACATCCGAAAATCACTTAACCGCTCTTTAACAGTTTGACTTTGGTCCGACTCTGAACATGATGGGCCTGTCAGGCACTCGAAAGTTAAACTAAGGTCATTTCTACAAAGGAATACTTTCAGGTAGAAGACAAACATCACTATGGTACGTCAATCACTTTTTGTAGCTAAAACACATTTTGTGAGGAATTTGTCAATAAAACCGTTTGTTTAGCAATCATCTCTAATACTCTTATTCATTCCTGTTTGTGCATCTGTTAAACCAGCAGCATAAAAGCTAATTCTTTTCAATTCTGAAATGTGTTCATTTCTAGACTAAGGACAGGCTAGAAGTGAAAGTGATCATGGAGATTGCTTCTCTTTCCCCTCATTCATTTGTTCAGTAAGTGACATCACTGACTGATCATCCTGAAAATGCTGCACGACTGTAATACGAAACCTGCCTTTTGTGTGTGCAGCGGTGTGGGAAAACTCATTCATGTGTGTTTGGGTGTGCAAATGAACCTTTTTTTTTTTCTTTTAGTCTGTGTCCTTACTCAGCAAGATCTGAGCTACAGCAAGATACACTATGTGCAGGAGCAGACACACACACATACACACACGTGAATGTAATTGGACACTGATCCCTAATGGGGTTGAGGGGGAGCTCTGTTTCCTGTTGAGAAAAGTATCTGAGATGAAACAAACTGCTGATAGAGAGACATTAAGATGGGAAAAAGACAATGAGATTATCTAAAAGAAACCAAATCCACCTCCAGTGAAGAAGTGCCGTCTTCCCAAGAAGTATGAGGCATCTTCTTAAAAGGAGATCTCACAAAATTCATACTGTAGCTCACTAATTTGACAGAAATACCTTACAAACTTATATAATCTCTTTTTTGATATTAAAAAAACAATGAAAGCAGTGTCTCACAAATGTCAGAATTCTCATTAAATTCAATTCGGGCTTGAAATCAGAAAAAACTATTAAATGACATGACCGCGGCAAGTAGTTTGTCATCATAGCTCTGCAGTTTTTTCGTAAGTACATTGTCTTTTTTTACCACATAAGTATTTGGTTTTTAGGTCGACGTTTTTTGTTTAGTAGAAAACGATAGCTGTATCCTCAAATAATCATTCTGTCAAACAAGCAAAAGAACAGCTTCATATCTGTTCTGTTGACAACAAAGAACTTGCGAGGCTATTTAAGCTAGCGGTAGCAGATGCTATCGAGGAAAAAATTCCCACGCTGATGGAGGAAGTGGTCGCCCAACTTTCAGCCAAAACACAAGCCATGGTGGTCATAAAGTCTGAAAAGGCATCCCTGAAAGCATCGAAACCCAGTGGAAACCATTTCATCATGTCAGTTTATGTAGAGGACTTTCCTAATCAATTTCCAACTAGGGACCAAGAAGAGGAATGTTGTAAAGCAGCAACTAGCTAATTGCCATTGGTAGCGTATAAGTCTATTGTTTGAGACAGGACAGTGATAGGCCAGATTATTCATAAACAAAATTTTGTTAATCCGTCTCTCTTTAAACTGTCTTTTTGTTGTTAGCTTGAAAATGTTCTTGTAACGTTTAAAAACCTACTTCATTCTGCAGATAGTCAGACATGGATGCCAACTAAGCAAAAATAAGTTGACTGAGATGAAAGTAGTAGATGGGAAGTAATGTTCTGGGTCATGCAGAGATCAATGACACATGGCCTGATTAAGAGCATCCAGCTGACAAAGTCATTTATTTCTGCCGGCTCTCTTCTTTCCACACTCCACACTGAGTTTCTGTGTATCTGTATAGGACAACGTTGCATGTTATTGTGTGTTAGTGACAAAAACCTCCTGGTCACAGAACAGAAACCTCACCCATAGAGCAAATGAGAGTCAACTTACACAACACAGAACAATATGTGTGTCATGTGACCAGAACTACTTACATTATTTTACTGGGTGCTTTTATCTGAGTTTATATGGGTGAATGTTAACCTTTCTTGATGTGCTCAATGTCCGTTGTCAGACCAAGCTTTAAAACACAGCTCAAAATGTTTGATACAGCTAAGTCCAGAATCCCACTGTTAGCCAAAACCAGTTTTGATGTGTTTTTGATTTCTTTGTCCTGTTGGAAAATTTGATTGTGTCCAAGTTTCAACCATCCACTGAGTGATTTGAAGTAACGTAAGAATTCGGAGGTAAAGCCCTACTTCATGCAATAGCACACCCCCACTGCAAAATTCCAGCACCACCATGGCTGTTCTTTAGTTCGGCTCCTTCAGACATACTTCCTGCAGTTCTGAAATACCTCAAGTTTGGTCTCGTCTGGCTATAAGATTTTTCTCGTGAAGGCATCTTGACAAGTATACATTTTGAAAAGGCGCTCTTTCTTGGTCACATGACACTGCTACAGGAGTTCCTGCAACTTCCAGTTCATTTCAAGCTTAAGCTTCGGAGATTCCAGGGTCATTCCAGCACATCCTAATCAATTTCCTTTCATGAGAGAGAGACAATTCTGGCCTTCTTCCAGAAGTTGGCAAGGTAGTGATGTATCCAAATAACTCTGCCTGCTGTTCTTTTTTTATATGTGTCCTAGAAAATCTAGTAGGGTTACAATAAGTCTGTAAGAATTTGTAACAACTATAAGAGAATGAGATGTAAGTGATGTGAAGATGGCTGCATGGCAGGTTAGTACTTGCCAGTATGACTCACAGTATGTACAAATTAGTTCTTCCTGTATGCTTTTGCCCAACTCGTTCTGGAGATATCACCATTGCAGTAAGTCCTGCAGTTAAAGTTTAACTTTTAGTAAGGAGGTAATATTAACAATTATCATGCTTTCAAGATGTTTGTGGGATATGTGTGCCACTTACACTGCACTGTGACTGGAAGCAGTTTGAGGCAAATTTGCAGCAATAGTCCAAGAAGAGAAAGGGGATTTACAAAACATTGGTCTT
Source organism: Brachyrhaphis roseni (assembly GCA_903066815.1). Taxonomy (NCBI): domain Eukaryota; kingdom Metazoa; phylum Chordata; class Actinopteri; order Cyprinodontiformes; family Poeciliidae; genus Brachyrhaphis; species Brachyrhaphis roseni. Next base: position 8,686 of record CAEFZY010003263.1, read on the forward strand.
TGCTGGGATTTCTAATTGCCAGTTTATTATATCTGTTATACAATTTAATAAAAAGGCTTGATGGTTCTCTTGTAGAGGCAATCCAAGAAACGCTTCAATCACATTTCAGTAAATTATCACATTTTTCTGTGACCCAAAATCTCACTCTTTGAACTGCCTTTAAATTTATTTTATGCCTCATAGGGAGTCTTGAATGATGATTTTCCAAACATTCTTTTAGAGACGTTCTTTGGATTTTGACTGCTTTGCACTTATTTTCCAACCAATCCTGGTACCAAACATCAATTGCATAATGTATGCTCAAAATCAGGTGAAAAACGAACATGTGAAGGAAGACAAAACTACCTACAGTGGTACTGCCACTGTAATGTTCTTCTTTTGTTGTCTGCTAATTGTGCCATGCGTTTAATCATGTAAAGTACTTTGAACTGCCTTGTTGCAGAAATGTCCTATGCAAGTAAGCACTTGACTAGATAATATGAGTTACAAAAACATTTATTTTACCTTTGAGATTAATAAATTATTTTATAAATTTAATTGAACTTAGTTATAAAAGATTGTGGTGATTTGAAAAGACAGTCTAAAGAAATGAGGAATGACATAATTAGGACTTCATGCAATGTTTTAACAGTTCTTTTTGGTACAATATGAAGAAAGACTGTACAAGAAGTGACTCTTGTAGCTTTTTATTGCATAAGATGTCTGATTTGGTAGCCAATCTAATCTAACTGACCATTATATTGTTTAATTTTGTTGCACTCGTGCAACCTACCACACATCCTCTAATTACTGCTGATATTTGGGTGTAGAGAAGAGCAGAGCCACCGATCCATTAACTGGCCAAGCAAAGCTTGATTGGCTCCGGACGATCCCCCTGAAATAGCAGGATTGGCCATCGGCCAAGCGCCCATTTCCTGTGCGTCTGAGAGGAGCTCCAGCCACCGGGGCTCAAATGCATTTCCTGACTGTATAAAAGTTTTATTAATGACCAGGAGTGCATCAGCGGCTACGCTCGCTCATCCGTACTTATTCGCTCAGCCTCTCATTCACTACCTCATCAACGAAGAGAGAGAGAGAGAGGATGGAGAGAGGATGATGGGAGGGAGAGTGGCAAAGAGACACGGTGAGATACAAGCCAATAGGGAGAGAACAGGGTGTGTGAGAGGAGAGAAACAACAAGACCCTGATGGATGGATCAGGAGATAGAATTAGGTAAGACAAACCAGGGTCAAGACATTAGTAGAAGATACATGAAGAAGGAGAAATAGGGAATAGGATTTATTTAGGCTCACAATTTATTTTCTTAAAGTTAATCAATTACTCTGGATGATAATGAGTTCACTTTTCTACCACATGTGATTGGCTGAAAGAAGAAATTATAAAACAACCAAAATTCAATCCAATTCAGTTCAGATTATTTATATATAGAAATGTTGCCTGAAGGGACTTTAACAGAAGAAGCAGCAGCCAGTACAGTTAATCTTTACACTTTGTAGGGTGGACATTTTTATATTGTTAACAAAATCAGACTTATTGTATAAAGTAATGTGCTCTAAAGCCTGACCCCCAGGGCCCAATGTCCTGAATGCTCCGGATGTGTCTGTGATCCAGCATCCTCAGCAAACCATCAAGTGCAACAGCAGCCTCTTAATCACCCATTCATTTGAGTCAGATGTGTAGCAGGAGGGAAATGTTCAAAACATGCAGGAGAGTAGACCCTGGGGACTAGGGTTGAGTCATATGAAAGAACTAGGAAGCCATATATATATATATATATATATATGATGTCTGTTACTGTGGGGGCAGAAGCTGCTAGACTGCAGTCTGTTACATTAAAACCCTGTTACATAGCCTATAGATAAAATTACATTTCATCTCATCTGAGCGCCCTAAATTCTTACTGCAAACAATTGATAATTTCCCTTCCACTGCACACTAATGCACTACTTTGAGTTGATACCAACAGAAAATACCAATAGATAAATTGGTCATCTCTAAAAGTGTTTCTTTATGAGAACTTAAGTTATTTTTTTCTTTTATCTTGCTCTGCTTTGCACTACTTTACAATTTCTTACTCCTCTCAATTTGTTGTTTTTTTTCCAAGCATTTTCTTTAAAATTTGCAGGATTTTCCATCTCAATTTAACGCTTTCTGTGTTCTTAAACCTGTTCATTGTGATTAATGTGAACAGCATTATTGAAGTTTTGCCAAATATTCTCATCTGAATTCAGGTCCGGACTTTGACTGGGCCATTCTTGCACACAGATTTGTCTCTCTGGTTGTATGTTTATCCTCTAACCAGCTCTGTCCATATTCTCATTAAACTGAGAATATTCCCTGTCTTTGAAGAAAATCCTCCCCATAGCCTAATGCTGCCATCACCATGTTTTGCTGAGAACATGTCAGAATATTTTATTCTAAGGTTTAAATACGCAGAGGTGGAGTTTTAACATTTTATTATTAATCCTGTGACCTGTTAACCAATTTGGTTTGTTTCGAGGATCTGGTGCTGGAAGGACCAGATCCTTCCAGCACCAGATGGACCCTTTTAACCAACACTCAGAGCAGGGTATTTCCGCACTCTGGTGGTCATAGTGGGAACTACATAGCTTAGAGAAAAGCTAACAGTCTTCCTCAGTTATACTCACTGAATCAATTATTCTGACATATTTTAATCCACTGTTTGATGTTATATTTGTAATGAAGACCATATTAGATCATAAAAGAAAGCTGCTGTGTTAAACTCTTTACAGGACGTATTTTTCTGGTCAGTCAGACTGAATAAAATCCTGCAGTGACTCTTATTCAATGACAGTAAGATAAGCTAACCGTCTTGATAAAAGTGAAAATTAAAACAAAGATAAATAATACATCCGGTTGAGAAATGTGCATAAAGAATGTCTGAAGTTACGATAGTTCACCACCAGAGGGCAGTGAGATTTCAATCAACCATCATAAAACTGATAAACTTTATACTTTTCAGTAAATAGTTTCTAATGACTACGTCTATACTGATTTAATCCTGTAAATAATGATCTACATATTTCATACTTGTATGTTGTTAAAGATGGAGATTCATTATTAAAATAATCCAGACTTCTCCTCTACTTTGAAATGAGACATGGTAAGTAAAAAGAAGGTCTGACCATTCATGCAAGTTTATCCTACAAGCAGAACACAAGATGTTGAAAGTACAAGTCTTTTCTTGTACAGGACCAAGAAAAGGCTCGTGCTACCACTGATATTAAAGTGCATGTCTGTACAATCAGAGAGAGACTACAAAAGTTTAACCTTCATTGGAGGTGTGCAAGAAATACCCTTTGAACATATCAAACCTTTGTCAGACCGAAGTCCATCCATCAAGCCTCTAACATCGGACTGATGTCAGACGTTGGTAAATGGCTACAAGAAACATCTGCCTGAAGTTATTTCAATCCAAGACTGGATATTAGCAACGAGGGTGCAGGGTGTTCTCACATTTCTGTAGCTAAAAAACACATTTTTGTTCAGACATCAATTACATTAGACATCAACATATAAACCACAAGTTTTAGCTAAAGCAGCCATCAGGGTGCCTTCACTGAATGAACTAGCCCAAATCTATCATAAAGGTAATATTTGCACATGCCCAGGGCCACTTCACTCAAAGAAGATCTCTGCGATGAGCAACAAAATAAGTGACATATGTTTGGAAAAAATTAGAACATACTTTTTTGTACATACGTTTTTGTGTCAAAACGGATGTACAACTCGAGACTAAAAGAGTTTCTGTAAAAATGTTTATTGATCACCTGCACTGAAATGAAGGTCAACGATCCATGGGGGATGTCAGAGTTTCTACAGATCTATTAAAGGAGCTCAGAGTCCAGGGAGTTTGCTGATGGCTTGATGGTTTGTCCTTTCATCCAGAAGTTTTGTAAGGCATCATCTAAGAACCATAGATGTACCAGCGGTTTTTGTTGCGGCAGGAAAAGCTGAGCTCATCCCACAATAAAATGTGAATGGAAAGCTTCAAATGTGTAGAGAGGAGCCTAATTACATCAAATGGATGAAAGATGAGAGCTGTCAACACTCTCCTGGCAGGGTGGGGAGGCAGAGGAAGTCGTGATGTCTCTGACTTGGGGAAAAACTGACAGATTACAGACAGACAGATTACATTCAGAAAACTTTAAAGTAAGAAACAGGTTTTAGAAAGTTTGGTGCACTCACTTTTCTATTTGCATTTCATGATGCATGAGAGGTTGCCTACCATACAACAATTTTATCAACCAAACAAGTTCCATGTTGCTATGCTAACTGCTATCATTTATCCTCTGTGTACCCTGGCTCATCTGATTTCATTGCATCTTTTTAGAAAAAATATGTTACTTTCTCAATTCTTTGTTGTAAGATTTGTTACATGCAGCTTGACTCACTTCAGAAAAAGAATGCTGTATAGTTGAGAAAATACTCTGAATCAGGAGTTAAAGCTAAGTCCTAGCACATATACCGATCCGGTTTAGCTTGAAGTGGTACATTTGATTTATGCTTACCTTGTAATAGAAGAAAGTTCTTCTAAGTACCAGTGGAAGTAGTAAAAGTACGACTAGTCGTACTTGTTTGAAAATAGTCTAATAGCATGTGGATCCTCTTTGTACAATCGGTGAGTGTCCTGGTCCTCTCTTTGCGGTCTCTTCAGAAGGTTTTCTATTTGGACTGAGATGAACATGGAAGAGGGTTGAAAGTATTTTCCAAGCATCACTCCTAAGCAATCACTTGTCATCTAGAGATTCCGAAGTGGTTGTATTGGACACTTGATGACCACAAGATGCCACTCATTGCTGCAGCTATCAAACATTTTACCAGCCTCACCGGCCTGTGAGATCAATGCGTGTCCTAGTCCAGCCTAGTGGCTTAAATATTGAGCCTCTTTTTCAAATTATAGTTATACTCCACAGTGACAGAAAATCATCATTACTGTTGTGTATGTGCCACTAACAACCTACTTGTGTTTCTCTGCTATGCTACAGGTAGTTCGTCTGAGTATTCGCTCCCATGAATACTCAGACTAGTTAGCATGACTACTGATGACGGTGGATAAATAGTTTCCTGTAATAGTAAGTTGTTTCTCCACGATAAGCACATTTAGCAGCGTATACCGGAGGTTGGTTGACAGCACGAAGACACTCCTCTTGGCTCTGATTGGTTGTTTTTGACCGGGATTGGTGCATTTCTTCAGACAGCAGTAGTACCACTGGGAGGAGGTGGGAGAGATTGATCTTTTCACATATTATCTATGTCATATTATACAGTCACAACATAGTGACAGTTTTAGCAAATATGTGAAAACTGTTTTTTTGGGGGTGTTTTTTTGCTTTTTTTGGCGATGGAGGAGCTCTCCTGAAAAATGTTTTCTATGAGAAACTTTAATCCTGACTCCTCAATGAACATTTTCTTCCCGATCCTCCAAAGATTTCTGTTTACATATAACAACTTTTGCATATAATTCTGTTTGGGGGGAAAAAGGCAATCCATTAGCTGACTGCTTTGTTACTGATCACCACTATATAACTTTAGTCTTCTCTTTACTTATTGTTTGTCTGACTTCGTTATTAGGTTCTCAAAGCTCTCAAAGTCTGTGGTGTCTGGTTTCTGTTAGTTAATTAACAAGGTAACTTTTATTACGTCATCAACAAATTGTTCACCTCGGTATCTAAAAGATGCTTCAGGGCTGAGTTAGTTGTGAGTTAGTCACGATGCATATTGATTTTTGATGTACAGGGTTACCAACAAAACATTTGGGAGAATAGTTGGCTTAGGTCTAAACTTTCAGTGGTTTAATTGTCCTTTTAAGAGCATTGCACATTGTTGATAAATTGTTCCTTTTTTCTCCAATAACCATATCACACTCTCATTCACGCCAATAAAGCATATTGATCTCATTAGAGAGCTAGTGTGAGCGAGTGTGGCCGACTGGAGTGCGTAATGGGGCAGCATTGATTATGCCTGATAACTCTCGCTCATGATGTGGATAATGCAGTCTCTCTCTTCCTGCCTCCATGCTGCCTTTACACTCTAAAACCCCCGGGGCTCAGAGGATATTGGGTTTACTGAGAGCGAGACACAATAAGAGGAGTGCATGTGTTCGTACATGGTGCATAAGCTCAAGCGTGACATAAAGAGGTCCTGGAAGAGGAAAGGGAGGACCGCATGCAAAAGACTGGCGTGTGAGAAAACAAGTAGAAGAAATTCAATGTTAAGATGAATGTTGGATGCTTTTCTTGGTAGGAAACAACGTGAGAATGGGTGGTTTTGTTTTAAATACCTAAAAAAGGATGACTCCTTACTGGGGAATATTTTATTCCAAAGTAATCTCTCCCTGGAATTAAGGGGTATGTAGTCTGTTCTCATTAGTTTGCACAAAGAGATCTATGGATGGAGGGTCCGTCAGTTGTTAAAAAGTCCCTAATTGTTGACCATACCACATTCTTAGTTCAAGTTTATTTCACCAAAATAGAAATAAAGAATATATTGCCAATTCATTAGAAGTAGTTGCCATTATGGTAGTCAGACATTATATAAAGTTGAATTAAAGGTCCATTAAAAGTGTCAACTTTGCATTAACAGTGTCACTATTTGCCAAATGACACTTCATGTCAACAATCATAAACATTCCTGCAGATTCCTTCATGTTCATGACAGGGGTTATGTCATGTCAGCTTTATGCACTTCCCCTCAAATAAACTGTTACCATCAAAAAGACAATGAAAATGGCTACGTAGAAAAGCTTTTGTTTGGCATAATAAAATGAACCTAACTGCATTCAATTACAACTATGATTGAATATCAGTATAAGGAATTTTACTTCAATCTGTCTAAGTCGATGCAATAAACTGGATTATGTGTGGTTATAAAGTGTTGTAGTCAAGACCCTCGAACCCGAGACCAAGTCAAGACCAGAATGCATCGAGACCGAGACAAGACCGAGACTTTCAGGGTCCAAGATCAAGTAAGACCGAAACTGAGGGAAGTCGAGACCAAGACCAGTGCCCTGCACTACATGACACAATAATATGTGAAATATGATCAAAATTGCTACTCAGATTGATTTGAAAGATCCACATTTTCATAAAAACACCCAGATATTAAATGCTTAGAGCTGAAATAAATTATAACTATCAATTCAAACTCTTCAATGTTCTGCTTTGCTTCCATCTCTGTGCCACAATCTGCATAGGTCTGATGTCGTCCCTAACAAGATAACGCCCTGGGTGGTTACTCATATGACCAATGTCAGAAACCATCACTGTCTGCTTGTTTGTGAATGTCATACCACAATATTGCAGTCTTTGGTCACAGCATTGTCGCACATGCGGGACGTCACTTTCACCTCTATGTATGAACGATTGCTCTATGGATCACTTTAGTTAACAAAAAACACTGCCATAAAATATCACCTCTCACTCCAGTTGCTTTCCCACCACATAAAAGTAGGACGACACAGACATCCTACATCCATGAAATTAAAATAAGGGACCCCCCTTATGTATAGGGGTCCCTTATTTTAATTTCAAAAAGGAGGCAGCCCTAGTGACAGCGGTAACAACAACATGTAATTTGTAAGTCACATTATTGCTTGGATTTGAATCATGTTTTGCATCAGGTGAAAACAAGGAAGAAAACAATTTAGTGATATTTGTACAGTTGTGGTCTTTACTGGCCTTGAAATAAAACCCTGAATCTTCAATGTCCAAGACTGAGGCAAGACCAAGACCAAAGGCGGTCGAGACAAGTCCTATACCATCAAAAGGTGGTCTCAAGGCTGGTCTCAAGTACTACAACACTATACGGGGGCCCCCAAGGCTCCTGGTACCGGCGTCCCCCAAGGTTTCTGCTTCCCCACTGGCGTCCCACATGGTTCCCAATTTTTCAGTTTCTGCACTTCCTGTTGAAATTCTCTGCCAATGTCTGCCAACCTGTTACTAATCAGAGAAATGTATTTCTTCAAAGCCAAGTTGTCTTGGCCTAGTCTGTCTTTTTCTTCCTTGACTCTGTCAAACTGGCCTTGGAAATTGTGTAATTTTTTTGAAACACAGTCCTGCTTTATCACTCATTGATACCTCTGCTTTTTCTATATTTGCCTTAAGTTTCTGTATTAGGGACACATTTGACATCTACAAGACATTCCCTGCAATTTTTATCTGATGAATTTTAAGTTTAGCTTTCTCATACTGGTTATTGAGAAAAGAGAGCTGGGTTTTTTGAGCATCATTTTCATTCAAGAGCATCTCCCTTTGTGCTTGCAAGTCTTTTGTCTCATTATTTTTCCTGCTGTTGAGGTGCTCCATTTTTCTTCGGTTTACCACAAGCTTGTGAAGTTCCTTGATTTCTTGCTTCAAGCTCAAACAGGTCTTATGTGCAGCATTTATTTTTGTGCCAAATCATAAGCTAGATCAGCAGACAAGCACTGACTTTCAGCCATTTTCATCATGTTTCATGTTTTAATTGCTGTAAAGTTTCAGATTTGTTTGTTCAGCAAATTCAATCTTCTACGTCCCCCAAGGTTCCCGCTCTGCCAGTGATTTTGGGGTAAGATTTAGGCAAAATCTTACTCCTATATTTTTGGACACAAAATGTCAAAAAGTGCTAATTTTTTACCCAGTCTTCATGTTTTCACATGGTCAAAAAAATCAACAATATAACCATGTATTTGGCCACTGAAATAATCTGTTCCTTCCCAGTTCTGCCGTTTATGTGGTGCTGCACTTTGTGATGGTTTTTGCTGTCTGTGGCCATGTGGGCTTTCAGAGAATTTGCTGGAGTCAAAATGGTTGACAAGCAGCCAACTGAGCCAAGCCCTACAGAGCTGCAATGACCTCATTCCCTGTCTCTTCGCTCCACCAGCTCCACTCAATGACCCCAAGATGAGAGTGAGCTGCAGACTGAAGCCGGCTCCCTCCCTCTGCTGGTGAAATATGAACACTTAGCCAGAAATGTGAGTTAAATTTAAGTGTTGACTTCAAATTACTCTTGTGTGAGTGTCTGCATGTGTAGCCATCTGTCCTTTATAACTATTTGTTGGTCTTTTGATGGACTGATGTACGTCTCCTCTAGCCCAGCCTGGGATTGGATAAAGACACCACCATGAGAGAGGTTAATGGGTCTATAACCCAGATCTATGGAGCTGGGGTTTTGTTGTTGTTTTTGAGTTAAAGTCAGTAATAATCTTGTCTGTTTTATTTACTATTTAATGACCAAAGTCAATCCTAAACACTGCCATGTCAGTCGGAAAGATATGTACATATATTGTCCTTTTTGCCACACAGAGGATGTGTGCTTATTAGAAGAAAAACCAGGAAAATTATTTTTAAAAAAGAAATGAGATATTTAATGTTCTCCACACCAAAGCAAGACATGAACGTCTGGAAAAGATCAGCCAGAATGTTACTGCTTTTTAACACCATCTAATATACTGTCAAATGACACTAAATGCTAGCTAACATTTAATTTAATTTTAGATGAATGGAGGCAGTCTAAAACTGTTCTTGCTTGATTTTCAGAAGTTATCAGGCTCTGCATTGCTGTTTGTCTAAAGAATGGGAAAATTATTTTATCCATTCTAACGCTTTGAATCAAGGTTGCTTTGGATTGTTTTCACAACAGACACCTTTCCACTTTGGATTTAATGAGAAAAACCTTTAAAAATGTTTTTTTTTTTTTACTAAATTGGCCAGCATACTACCTCATAACCTCCTTACACTCTTGGTTTTGGTGACCAACATTTAGTAGGTTTATTTTTATCTATTTATTTTTGCTTACTGAAAATTCAGAACTGATCTGAAATTCACTTTTAGTGTACCCATAAATTATAAAACTAAATTGTTCCAGTGAGAATGTAGACATCTTTGTATGTCCTGGTACGTTCATTGGGAAAATGACAGTAAAACACAAAGAAACACATTGCAAAGATATATTATTTTTATTAATCTATTCTTAGCTGTGACATTTCTCAGAAGAGAGAACAGAGTGGCTTAGCCTAACTTGCAGCTTTAGTTCTCTTTAAAAAAAAAAAGCAAATATGTACTCTGTTAGCATATTAGCTACGTCCAGCTAGCTTAGTTGAGCATACAGTAAGCAGAAAAAATCAGAGGCAGGATTTTATCTTCTAAAGGATTACTGTAATAACATGGAAGTGGACTTTTCTGTTAGCCCACTTAAAAGTGAAAGTTTTGATTATGTTGAGATTTTCTCCACCAATCAGGGCTCGCATCAATGCTAGCCTAACATTAGTTCACTAACACGGCTAGCACATTCAGTACTAGATTCCCATCAGGTCCAAATCTGTTGAAAGGCTTTGTGTCCGTTGGGTAACTCTTCTTTTATTAATGTTTGTAGAAAAGGTAAGTGTTTTAGTACATGATCTGACACTTGAATGTCTGTTTTTAATGTACAAGACTTTTTTTTTTTAAAAAAACAATTAATGAAAAGTAATGATTCCATATTTCAAAAAGTATTAAGAAATGTAGACTGGAAAGGCAAATGTTCATTTGTTTGTTGTTGTTTTTTTGTTTGTTTTTTTACATATTTATTCAGACCAGGAAAAAAAAAAAACATTTTGTTACCCAAAGTATTTTTATAAAAATTTCTACCCCTGTTAATTTTTTTCCAGATCAACCCGGCCACTGGTCTAGTCAAAGCAGATGCCGAGGCACACAGGTTTTGAGGCTCAAGACGTTGAGTGAATCCAAAGTGGGTCTGAAAACATTTCATTCCCTAAAGTCCCATCCTATTTCAGGTTAAAGTTAGTTATTAAAATCAGAAGTTGGCAATAAAATATTTACTTTAGGTTTCTAAGAATCCTATAAGCTTCTGATTCTTAGGTTTTATTCTGTTTACATATTTGTATTTTGAATGTTTATTTTTCTAGTCCCATTCAGTTAATCATTGGTAATTTTAGTAACAATCTTTCAGTTTTTAAATTTAAGTATTAATCTTTTTCATTGATATTAAATAAACTTTGACTTCTGAGAAATATACAGAAATCTCCTGATGGTATTTGCTTTCTGTCTATTACTTGGATTATTTACTGTTCAACTATTTCACAAGTGTAGAATTATTTCTATCATTCCTCAAGAAAAATTTTGAGGTTATTCCTTTCCAACCAACAGCTATTTACAGTTTTTTGGCTGAGACTAAATAAAAATAGGTAAAACTGACACATAATGATTTATAAAAATATTATAAAATATTAAAATTCTTATAGTATAGAAAATATATCTGCAAAACAAAACCTCGCAAACAACAAAATTAAGAGGTCTGACAAAATTTGTGTATTTCGAATGCCCACTGTGTTTAGAAATGAAAAGCTGTGAAAATGCAAGAACTGAAAAACATAGGTATTAAGAGAACATTTAAAAAATAAATGTAGTTCAAAAGATTTTTTGACATTACTTACAAAATAAGAATTATACAGCAGGAGATGATGAGATGGAAAACATGGATGGAAGTCCATGTTTCACAGGATCCCTGTACTTTTAGCTATAATGCTGGGACTGATTGTGTGAAAAGCTTTGCTTTGACACTTTATTATGTATACAACATGAAAAAAAAAAAATCAGAAGTGAATTCTTATTAAAAGAAGAAAATTATGCCTTCAGAATCAGCTTTAGTAATATTTCATACTGCAATCTGTATGCTAGAGATCTGCAGAGGAATGAGACTGCCACCTGGTGGACACAAAGCCTTCAACATGACGTACTTAATTAGAAAAACAAAACGCATAAAATCATCATCATAGAAAACCAGCAAATATTAGTTTATAGATTATACAATATTGTTCTTTAAAATACTTTCTTCCACCATTTTAACCCCCCCCTCAAAAAAAAAAATCATGTCCCATTTCCACACATCCCAACATTCACCCACATCATTAGTTCCCATCCATGGGGTCTCATTCCCCCTCATGGATGCTGGACATTACACACCAAGACCCCACAGTGATGTACAAACACGTCGAAGCTGCATGAGGACCTATGCACCTTCGACTCACATAAAAACCTCAACGTAAAAAAGGGTTAAAATAAACTACCATGCAGAACAAAACAAAACAACAGGAAAAACACCCATGAGAACATTTACGTTTAAAACCACATTTAAGACGGGATGCTCCACAGTCAACACATTCACTGAGCATGCCCATCATCGTACAAACACGGGAATATTTACATGCAGCAAGCAATCATAACTAAGCATCCGCTTCCTCGTCCCCTGGGCAAAGCACGGCAGTGGTGGCTTAGTGAGACGTTCATTTGCATTTTTGACAACTGGGAGCTGAGTTGACCCTTTGGTTTGCTACTTAGCTCAACTGTATGACCAGAATGAACAAGATGTTGAGGCGCAACTGTTTTAATGGTAATCATTTTAAAATATTTAGAAATTGACATTTTAAAACTTTTGTTGAATTAAAATTGCAAGAGTATCCTGTTTATACCACATCCACCTCATGGCATATCACTCCTAACTGTTAATCTGTACACTAAAGAGATGGCTTGTTTACAGATTCAAAAGAGAACAATAAGGTGATCATCTCAAATCTAAACTCAAGTTGCTCCATATTTGGGAGGAGAACTCACTTTAATTGGCTGGAAAACATGTTTTATCCAATATACAAACAAAAAACAGTTTGTTTTTTTTTTTCTTGTTTTGATTTTGTATATCTGAGTGCCTGAACTGTGTAGACCACAGTTGATTCTATGCTACAGAAACAATAATAATGATTTTTCTCAGCACTAACATTCACTTAAAGACAAACCTTCTCCTTTTCACCATATGGGTGAATTTGTCAATCAGTCTGAATGTAGCCACATAGTTTGTTTTTTTTATAGTCAAGAGGTTAATGCTCCCGGCTGGCAGCAGGGTGACCCAGGTTCGATTCCCGGCTCCGACCACACCACATTTCGTTGCTTGTACTTGTGACAGTGCAATGACAATAAAGTTGAATTATTAAATTGAATTATCTTTACTCCAAGACACCCTCCTAGAGTTTTGTTCAAATTTATGCAGCATACACTGTAAGAATTTCCAGTTACACAGCAATATAATCTCTACATCCAAAGTAACATTAGAGTTTTCAGTTCTTAAACTTAAGACCAGAAAATCCAGAGCTCTGAATATTTTTTATTTACTGTCTTCAAAATGTGCCAATAGGAGTCTAACTGTTTTTTTTGTTGTTGTTGTTTTCTTAACAAAAATTAAATTAAATGTGTCTTTATTAAATGATTGAAGTATTTTTTTCCCTTCAGATGATTATTTCGAGTGTTGCAAGGCTCCTTTCTGTACACCCTAAAGGCACTGAGGTGAAAAAGTACTGAACTAGTTCCTTTCTGCAAATTATTCCAGTCAAGAAAATGTAAACAGTTGGACTTAAAATTGGTTGCTAAGCATCAACCAGCAAATGTATTTATACTATCAATGCAAAATTCTATTTCATTCACTTTCTCTCACTTTCTTTAAACACCTTCTAAATGTAATACTTTCTTCTTCATTCAGTAAAACTACATCAAAGATGTTATGCAAGCTAAAAATATAAAATCAGATATTTTTTATCTGATATATTTTTTATATTTATTATTATTATTATTATTATTGTTATTCATCAGGCGACTGACCAAACAAACCAAAAGTGGAACAATTCTCATTACGCATTGATTAATTGTTGCAACTCTTATTTATCTGGTAGTAAAATTTAAAAAGTAAGTCCTGACATAAAAACTGCTTGCAGAGTTAATTTCGTCTTACTTTTTATTTCTTTTTGATTAAAGATTCCAAACCAAATGTCACCCAGTTCCTAGCTGTCATACTTTTATTATTATTATTATTATTTTTTGTTTTACACCAAACCTGGGTCAATGGATATTTGTCGTGGCATTATGCAACTTTTACATAGGTAAAAGTTGAAAAAACATAATAGAAGCCAAAGAAAGCCCAACTAGATTTTAATCCCAACCAAACTGGATTTGACTGAATCACAGAACCAGATCTTAGTGGTCCAGGGGGGAGAAAGGAAGGGAGGGGTTTCAACCACCACCAATCCTGGGAAGCCTGAGGGGAGGGGGAGGAGCATGCACGGGGGGGGGGGCATCAGGATCTTCTCCACGTTCAATCATTCCTGTCGGAGAGAAGCAGTATGTCTTTATGGAGTAGTAATGATTTCCTGTTTTAAAATAAAACACAGGTACAGTTGTTACAATCTGCAGGTTTAGGAGAAAAACTGTTATGAATTTGATTTGACTTGTTCTCATTCTAGAGGTACCTGTTCTAAAAGACAGAAAATATGGGTGAGCTTTGTGAAATGAATAGGTGAGGAGGATGGACTTTTCCCTCAAGTTGGCCGGGAGTCAACAGCCTGATTTATTGAGGCCTTTTGTGAACATAAAGTTTACAAAAACAAAAACATTTTGTTGCGTTGAGGTTTTTACATTTTGTGATTTTACCGTCTGTCTCTTCCCTTCAGCGGATGAGCCAAACGAACCACAGATTTTATAGAAGTAATTCTGCCTCCGCTCCAACTACCACATGCTGTATTGGCCTAAAGTGACATTTTATGGCCATCACAAGTAAAATGAAAATCATTACGTGTAAAAATTGAGTCTTTGGGCTGTTTTAACTCACTGCTGTGACATTTTAAACAGTTACAGCATGGTTTTCTAATATAAACAAACAGTTTCTGTTTACAATTCTTTACTGAGTGATTTCTGGACAGTGTATCAGTTTGTTAGCTCTCCAAGTCATACAAACATATATTTAAAAGTCATTTTAGTTCAGTGTTAACAATCAGAGGAAGATCTTTAATGATAAAAATGTTCTCCTCCAGCTGGCTTTAATCTGTAATCTTACTTGGTGCAGCCAAACTGTTTTTAAATTTTAATACAAAGTTAAACTGGTTGGTAACAATTAAGGCAATTATTACATTTATTTAAAAATTAGACACGCATCCTTTAAAAAAAAGGTCTAATATGAGCTTCCTTTTAGTGAAGAGAAAACTCTGACCCACTTGGCCCAGGTGAAAGTTTTCACCAACTAAAAAGGAACATGACTCCATAACTCAAAGTCAGCAGGTTTCTCAGTAGGCCTCTCCTTCCAGCCTTATACCTGTTTGATCATCTCTCCGGTTCTCTCGATGACGATGGTTTTGGCCTCTTTAACAGGTGAAGTGGCCTGGTAGTCGTCACTAAGCAGACCAAGGATCGGGTACTGGTTCCTGTACCTGCACAGCCAAACAAATGGAGAACCATGGGACTCGTTTTGGTGTGCTTAATGCAAACTTGTGATGTCAGTATAATAGTCTATTCAATAATATTCACCCAGTAATGACTTAGGAGCCAGAGGAGATGTCTGACAAATCATTTTGTGTAGCACTATAATCAGCTCTACATTTGAATTAGATGGACCTGAACTAGTTTGAACAAAGTTAGATTCAAGATAACTGGATATGAATGGAAAACCATTTGTTTTGGTTTGTCATTTCAGAAAGCTTTGCTGTGAATCGACACCAAATGAAACACTGAAACACATTGTACGAAATTATCAACGACCTTTGGCTAATTTTGTGTAAAGCAAATAATATAATACACACATTAACCCACAACATAGTTGCATTCTGACTGGTAAATATGGCAAAAGGCTCATAAACTGTAAACTATTATACATGAACTGTATAATAACTTATATAATGTATTATACATGACATAAACTGAGACATTTAGAGCTTTGTGTTGATTCTCAGACTAAAATGAGTTCAATTATTGCCTAATTATTTGCTTAAGCTAAATTCTATACAAAGTGAACAACTGCTTTCAGGTCAGCAGTGTGTGTGTGACTGCTGTACCTCTTGGTGATAATTGTCTTGGTGACGTTCTTGGAGCTGTCGTTCCTCTCCATCAACAGTCTTCTGATCTCCTGAAGGCAAAGAGAGCTCAAAGTCAACAAAGTTCAATCGGTTTCAGAAGAAAAAGGCTGACACAAGTAACAGTTTAAAACTCATAAGTTCTACAGAGCCCATAATTTGCCTCTTGCATGTTTGAAGGAATTAATCCTCATTTTCCAGTCACTTGAATTCACTTCAAACGCTACAAACTGTGGCGCAGGTGTCTGATGAAGCTTGATAAGACAAATATTTATGTGCTTTAATTAGCTGAACAGACAAAATGTTGAAACCTCAGAATGCAGTCGGACCAGAGAGGCAGCAGCTAACCTCTGAAGTAATTAAAAAACAAACCAGCTCACAGGTGTTGCGTTTCTAAGTGCAAGCTGCTGACATTATTTAATATAAGGTGGTAAGTTCATCAGCCTCCAGGTTATTTTTCTTATTACATTAATATTCTATAAAGATAGCTTTTAAAATGATTGTTTTTCACTAACAGTAAACTTCATATCCCCCATTCAAGAGTCAAACTCCTCACCACTCTGTCTGGGTCATGAGCCGGCAAGCCGATCCCAATAGGTCTACGGTAATTGTTTTACAGCTACTGGTATTCTAAGAACTCATAATGTTTGAATCTGCAAAAGTATCAGAAAAATGGTTATTTTAAATGTTAAAAAAAATAAATTACGTAATTAAAACATGAAATTCCAACAATCTTTAGGAAACAATCAGCATTTAAACAAAAATGACTTATGCTATTAGCAGAAGTGTGCCAACTACTGCCTAAGTATTCCAATAGGCATTGTTTAGCTGTAAATGGTTTACCAGGGTGCAAATATTATAAAGTTGTACATAAGAAACATTTTACTTTACTATTTTACTAAATTGTAGCTTTTATTTGATTTGATTGGTTTCCTCTATGTTTCTAACTTAAACAGTGACACACAGATAAAAGGAAATTGATTCTGGAACAACCCAGGAGCCACCAGGGTTGTCCACAACGATGTCAGTTTAACAGCAACATGTACTGAGAGGCTGCTGAGCAAGTTCAGTACAAAATAAACACCTTCAACTGCAACTTAAATCGTCTGACATGAACAGACCAGATGATTCTTTTGTACAAAGATCGAGCTCTTAGACCACAGAGAGGACAAGTATGTGAAGCTCCTGCATGGACTTAACCATCTCTCATCTCTGGTGGCAGCTTCATACTGTGGCTCTGATAACAGTAAAGTTGTTTTCATGCTGCTTTGCGTTTATTGCACATTCAGACTCCAGATAGAGGGAAGGCAAAGAAATATTTCCAAATTTTACCCTAAATTTAGGAAAGGTTTAAACTCTAAGAGATGAAATATCGTTGTTTTTTTGTTGCTGTTGATCTCCAGTAGATTAGATCAATATCTGAGGTGAAACATTACAGTGAAAGAGGTGTTGAATGTTTCAAACCTCCTCTTTTTGCTTGATGGTGATCTCCCGCTGCTCCAACTTGGACAGCAGTTCTGAGATCTTCAGCTGGAGAGAGCTCTCTGCGGATGAGGATTTGGTGGTAGTGGTGGTGGTCGTGATGATCTGCATCTGCAACTTTGATATCTGAGACTGAGGCCCACCACAGTGAGAGGAGGGAAAGAATAAGCAAAAACATGCAGATTTTATTCAGCCATGTAAAGGGAAAAGTACTAAATCTTCATTGCAAGCACTTTTCTACATACAAACGTTCCAATAAATTATTAAGTCCACACTCCAAATTAAAAGAGTTCAACTTTTCAAAGTATAAATGTAAAGGTTTCCTGTGAGTTTACAGCATAACATACATCTACTCAGTTATTAAACAAAAAAGGGGGGAAATAAGACAGGAAGGAAGGAAGATGGAGAGGAAAGAAGGTAGGAAGGAAACAGGGAAGGAGAGCGAGGAAAGAAAGGAGAGAGAAAGAAAAAAGCAAGAAAATACAAAAGAAGGATGCAAAGAATGAAAACAGAAAGAAAGGAAGAAAAAATAAGAAAGGACGGGAATTAGAAAGAAATTAAATAAAAAAAAATAAAGTAAGACGGGTAGAAAAAAGGTAAGAAAGTTAGGAAGGTGGAGCTAGCTAGATAGGTAGCTGTGACTAGATAACTAGCTGGATCGATCGCTAGCTAGAGGAGGATGATGGTTAGTCATAGTTGGTATTTTACAGTTTTGTTACATTTGTTTGCAGTTCATACATTTCTTAAGAAGTTGTAGATCTGCTATCAACAAGGAATCAATGATCACAAAATGTACAAATCTAACTTCTACACAGGTCTTCTGAGGAGATTTCACACTTTAAACTACTGTGACTTTTTAACAAGATGTTTTCTCGCCTGCTTTGTTTATTTTTATTTGATTTTTTGCATCTTACCCTCAGTTTCTCTATCTCCAGGTCTCTTTCCGTTTTCAGGGTCTCCAGCTCCTGCTTGTAGTGCTGCGCCAGCGCCTCTGTTTTGAGCTGCAGGTTGCCGTTGCTGGACTGTCCGGCCAGCTGAACAGAACAGACAGACGGACAAAAATGTAAGGACACGGAACAAAATAAATAAACATAACACACAAACCCTAACTTTCTGTTGTCCATCACAACAGACAGTGTCCACAAGAAAATATTAGTCTTTATTTAAGCCAATCAGATTTCTTTATGGATGGATAATCCATGTTTTGGAGGAAGTTGACCTCTACCCTCTGTTTGAGCATCTCGTTCTCCTTCTCCAGTCCTCTCATTCTTCCCTCCAGCTCTTTGATCTTGAAGTTGCCGACCGAGTCGCTGCTTCGGCAAGTGGAGAGCTGACTCTCCAGGGAACGTTGGGACGCTTGGGCTTCCTTCAGGGACAGCTGCACAAAAATACACAAACTCTTCACTTAAATACTTTATTCAGAAAGTTTGCAACTTAAATAAAAATCCATAAACTAAAACATTGCTTCAGCAGTTTGAAACATTCATGAGTGTACAGCTCCCCCTGTGGTCCAATAACAGAGCTTGTTGAGATGTGGACTTTGACTAGGTCATTGCATCATTCACACTCTGCAGTTGCTGTTCAGTTTGTCTGTCAACAGTTCTGGGACATTGCTGATGTCTGTCCATCCTGGCAATGTACTAACACACATATCCTACTGAAATATGTTAGTAGCAATAAATTTAACAAATTCTTTGGCATCCACAATCATGAGGGAATAATTATCCACACATTCAATGACGTAACCGAAAGAAAAAAAAAAAGAAAAACCGAAGAGGGCTACATGTGATATGACTTTGGTTTTGTTTGGGTTCAAATGTAATAAATTAAACTCATTCGTCACATGAACTGATTATAATCGTTAGATCACCTGAATGACAGACTGTACCTGCAGCTTGTTGTTGCTCTCTCTGACGTTCCCTATGAGGGATTCATACTGCAGAGCCTGGTCTGCTTTGAAAGCCAGATCTCTTTCCAAAGACTCCTTCTCGCTTTCCAGATGCTGTGAACACACACATATACACCCACACACACACACCTGTATTAGCAGTTTTCAGGACAGAAATGCAGTTCATTCTACAATCTGCATTAGCTGTAAAACCACATTTTTACTGGAATGAAACCTGATCAATAACATTGTACTGTATAATTGATCAGGTTTTCTTGTTTGCAGAAAGAATAGAAAGGAAAATATGAAAATAAATTTCCACCCATGCTGGTTTGTTTGTGCGACATGCTAACATTAACGTTGTGAGGCGGTTTATGTCTGGCCTGAGGCCTGAACAAAGACACTGCAGCTCACAGCAAAGAGGACATCGTGTCCCGACTCCACACACACTACTGCACATATTTTTCCCTTTAAAGAAATAGAGTTTGAGGTTATTAGTACAGGATTTTGTTGCTAAAATTGATTCACTGAAAAAAAATCTTAAACATCAAAAAAAATAACAAAGGTAAAGTTTGAACTGTACAGGTTTCAACAGCACCTTTAGGAGGCCGAACAGCATGTTAACACAGCAGGAACCGCTGGGATTTTCACAGACATTTTCTGAAAACATCTCTGAAGTAGGGCTGCAACTAAATTATTTTAGTTACTGAATATTAGCTGAGGTTTGAAAGGTTTGATAAAATTTGGCTTTCTGTTTGTTTTGACAGCTTATGCTGTACAAAACTAACAACATCTGATATTTTCTAGGTCAATCTGCAGAATACTACTTATGCTAAGTAATAATCTGCAACTAAACCTCTATTGTTTGGGAACAATTTTTAACTCTCCTACATTTGAAATCTGTTTAGTTACCAGTCAGCAGCAGGAGCAATTATCCCAACACACTTTTAAATCTGCCTAGTTTTTTTTTCTTCTACCTTCATGATTGCCTGTTACTCCTCAATTTCCCATTATCAAAAAGAAACAAAAGCTGATGTTTTTTGTTGGGCTCGATTATGGTTGAGCTGAGTCACCACGCCTTGCCCCTGCCTCGATGATGACGGCTCTTACCCGCATGTCCTCAGACATCTGCATCAGCTCCTCTCTCAGGCTGCTGAAGGTGGAGAGCAGCAGACGCATGCTCTTCTCTGCAGTGAAACGAGTCTGAAACACAACCAGATGGAGAGGGAGGTTAATAACAGAGAGGTTCTTATTACTCTCCTGCCCTAATGGAGGATCACAGGTAATAACAGGTAATATCTTGACAGCCAGGCCACTGGACTGAATGCTGATGTTTCTAGCATCAAGTTTATCAGGTAAGAGAAAGTGCTGTTTTACTGCCGTCTTTTATATTTTTGTGAATGTTTTATAAACTATGTACACTTTGAGCTATATAAAAGGGATGTACTTTCTTTAATACCAGGACTACAGGTAAATAACCTATAGACCTGTTTCTGAGCCAAAATCTATGAAAAGCCTGTTAAAAGTCCAGTCCTCTCTCCATCTAAACAGCTGAAAGGAATGAAAAGACCTACTGTGAAAGCAAACTATGGCTGCAGGCGCTGGAACGAGAAACCAAATAAGCAATAATAGCTTATTATTTATTCATTAAAATGCGTTGGAATATTTTCCGTGTATCTCACCTCCAGCAGGTAGCGCATCTGTTGCTTGGTCAGTTCATTGGCTCCTTTCGGAATCAGAGACTCCACCTCCTGTTTCTCCCCCTGCACAGATACAAGAACCAAACAAGGACTCAACAGAGAGAGACACAACTCAGCATATATTCATCGCCTCATACAAACAGGAGATTACATCGATTACACCAGTATTGATGGTCTCTGATCAGATAAGGTGTAGAGAGGAATTTTTATTTAATATAACTGACTGATTCTTGTTTGTTATGTACACAGCTGATCTTTAAGGTATTTAATTGTTTCAAGAGCTCAGTTCAGACTCGTCTCTCACCTTTATGTCACTGGAGAGATTCAGAGTGTGTTTCCTGTAACACACAGAGAGGAAAAACAAAGTGAGGTATGCAACATACCTTGGAGGGAGCTGTGTGTCATAAGTGTGTGCCTACACAAAAAACCTGATATTTGTTCTTGCAGTATTCTAGGAGTCTCAGGTAAACACAGAGGGAGGCAGGTGAAACAAAACATATTGGCCTTAGTATCAGCATACATCAAAATTGGACATAAATTAAGTTTAAGACGACATTGTAACACAGTCTGACCTAAAAGCATCCTTACTAAAATATTGTCATTTCATGATTTGTGTGTTTCTGCTCAGTTACATTTATATTTCTGCTGCACAACTCAACTTGAACCATGACAATGTCAGGCGTAATATTGAAGGATCTCCAGACTCTAGAGGGCCACATGAAAAGGTCTGGCAGGCCAGATTTGGCCCCCGGCACCTTAAGAGTGATGCATGCGCCTCTGAAGCTTCATATTTAATATTTGCACTTTTGTTGCTTTAAATACCTTGACGTAAAGTGTAAGACTTCCACAAATGTAATGTTGTGTTTGACTACATTAAAGTACGCTCCCCAAGTATTTTTTTGCATCTTTTAAGTCTACTAACAAATTCATGAATGTGTTCGGTTTCCAACTATTTGGCTGCAACTTTAGACACCCAAACATTAAGAGAACAAACTTTTTCTTCCAAGTCTCTAAATTTCCCACACTTAAAGAACAGACCACCTGCTGAGTCTGCAGAAGTCTCACTCTGGATGACGGGAACAAGTGAAACTCGACTCCAACCTGTTTGAACAAGCCGCAGATGAACCACTGCAGGCAAGTGGCCAAGCTGTCAGTCTGGTTGTTTACTTGGAATTGGCTTCATTAGGTGTCAACAAAATGAAACTATGATATCAATGATATCAACTCATCTCTAAGGTTATGGAGGTTGTCTGCAGTGAGTATGAGCCAAAAAGATAATATGATTCCAAGGATTAAAAGGAGATGTCTGGTATGTTTACTTTAGTTGAATTCACAAAGTTTCCTACGAAAAATGCAATGTTTTATTAAAAATGTAATTTTTCATGGATAATGGTTTACCGATTTTAGCCAGTTGTTGAACTCCATGTTTTTCAGTGTTTTGCAGAGTTAATAGACATTGAAAAATCCAAAGTCTTCACGAATATAATTTTCAAGTAGCTAAGAAAGTTTTCTGTAGATCAGCACATTTTTATGTTAATGTCATTCTGTTAATGACTCTGCCACTCAGAAATATATTTTTAAAGAGAGAAGTTACATACGTTATGTTCAGATATCATGAGCCTAGCATCAGTATCTTTTTCTCATTTATGATCTTGAAATAAGATCTCAAACTTGTTTTATGGTGTTAACAGTTTTACTATATGAATATAAAATTATCTCCACTCGTGAGGTTAATTAAAAATCAATTCACTGGTCTGTGACCAACACACTGACCAGTGAATTGGTCTATTCTAATGATTACACAAAACCGTCACAACAGGAATACTGACTCATGACACTAGGTTTCTCAAATGAATTATTCAATTTAGGAATATAATGTCACGAAATGTGCTTTGTTTACTTTATAAAGACTCGCTAAAATACTTGTATGTGTGTATATATATGTATCTTTTGCAAACATTATCTAATTCACAATCACGACTGAGAGCTTGCACTTACTGTCCACGGATCTTGGACACGTTATCGAAGATGTAGGAGTGGATATCACAGTTCTTCCTGTAGACATCTGCCAGCAGTTCGCCAAAGTAACGCGTGTCCAGCTTCGTGGGCTCCGGCGTCTCTCTCTGCTCTGACATGGAGAATTTCTGCTTCACCGACGGGGCTTTCTGCTGAATGATGTTGACAATCTCCACTTCTTCAACCACTGCTGAACCAGCCTGGTAATCCTCTTCCTCCACGTCCTCGTCCACTTCCAATTCAACTTTCACATCGTCCTGCAACAAACATAAAACTTCAATCAAATCTGCAGCCAGAATTATACCAGGACCTTGGTCATAAAAAACAATTATGTTTCTCTGCATCTTGGCCAAATAGTGGCAGCCTGTGTGTGTAAATGTTAATCCTGTGTGAATTAGACAAAATATAATGTGAGTTATAACAATTTTTTGCTTTTAAATAGACCACACTTACAAAAACTGAAATTATTATGGCATTCATGCCAGTGATAAGTGTATGTAGACTTGTGACTGGATGACCCAAAGTCCATATTTAAGATGCTTCATCCATTTAAACTCTCCATAAAGCTCAGCAACAACTGCTGAGATTTCATCTACAGTTTCAAAAGAGCAATACTAAGCAGTCACTAATGTGTAGTCACGACTAGCAGTCTGTGTTCCTGGTCATCCCCCAAGCTGTTGGATTTCAGAGGTTGAGGTCAGAGCTTTGGTCATTCTAATTAGATCCTTGCTCACAAGTTACTTTGTGAAAGTCAGTGTAACTTGACTTTCACAGAGTGAAAAGTCATAGCTATCACAGTGTATCACCAGGTGACTCTGAACCCATCCAATCACTGAATAAATGCTTAGAACAGATAAATGTGTGGATGTGCCAAAACTTTCTCCAGCTGAACAGAAACAAAACTGAAGTTGTTATTTTTGGACCTAAAGAGAAACGATCTAGAGTCAATGCTCAGCTTCAGTTATTACAACTAAAACCTAGAGATCAGGCTCGAAACCTGAGAGTAGTGATGAACTCTGACATGAACATTCAGAGCCACATAAAGACAGTTACAAAGTCGGCCTTCTATCACCTGAAGAACATCTCCAGGATTAGAGACGTTTATCTTTAGTCGCATTGATTATTGCAACAGCGTCTTTACAGGCCTGTCCAACAAATCAAACAGCTGCAGCTGATCCAGAGGGAAAAAATATCTATGAATGAGAAGCCAACTAGAAAATAGTTGCTGGAGGAATCCCAAAGAAGATCTGGAAGATTGGTAAAGATCCAGAGGAGTTTCTGTAAAAATTATCACCCTCTAGTTCTTCTCGTGATTCATTGATTTGGCTCGTCATAGTAGCACTGTCATGAGGTTATTTTATAGGGCTTTCCCAAAACTGCTGAAGTACAACCGGAAGCTAAATTTCGCATTGGAAGGAACTTTAGTGAAAGAGAAAGAGATAGAACCATGAAGCAGAGGACAAGCATGTAGAAGGCAATGCCTCCAGCTAATGAAAACATCAGCAATTTAATATGTAACTGTGAATCAAGCCAACACCACGCTTCACAATAAAACTGAAACCTACGGACAATCAGAGCCAAACAGTTTAACATGTAGCGACAGAGTTGTGTGAAGCAGTCAGCTTTAATCATCACTTATGTAAACTCCAAGAGCTGAGCTGCTGTAGACCATTCCCACAAAAAGCACAGCGAATCCTTCAAGACTCTAAACTGAAGGAGTTTTCTTGTCGTAAGGTTCTCTCACTGTCAAAAAACAGCTAAACACATTGGTCTGATGCTTATGGCTGGCCCTTTTATCTGTGAAAAACAAAAATTTTAGTGTCGATTCACCAACATTAGGGCAACACATTAAAACTGTACTGCAAGATTTGTACATAAGAGACAAAATCAAGTCAAGGACTGTCATTTGCTTGAAACATTTTGATATTTCTGACACCCTTCTTTTAAGTATTACAAGTGTCCACATTAAACCTGCACTTTTGCCAACTTTTGAATGAAACTTGAAGTGAAATGATGATATGGGTTTATCCAAATGTTCATTCATTTTTTAGAAACAAGAAAATACATTTTTGCTCATTTAAATTAGTCTTGAAAGTTATTCATTCCTAGTGGTTGAGTTTAGGAGACTAAAGTCAACTGCACAGACCAGATAAAACAGTGATTTGCTGTGGTTTCTCTAACTGTCCTTATTTGGAGAGAAAACTATCCAGGCAGAGTAAGAGCACAAGACAGAGATCAAATGCTTGAGTCTTTTAATTGTGCTCCAGTTTTTAATTCAAAAGTCCAAACTGTCATAAGTTTTGTTGATGTGGAGGACACAAATGCAAGCAGAAGGAATGAAATTCTCAGACATGTATTAAGTATTAAGCGAATGCAAACAAACAAGAGACTGGAGAAAAACAAATATAAAGGTAGATCTAACTAAGGCTGCAAGCAAACCAGAAGTCTGGTTAAATGAATGTGAAACAGCTAACAAAGAACAAGGACTGAGGTATGAAAGAGGCACAGACACTATTCTACACTACAATAGAAAATAGGAGAAATTACAGAGCAAGATCTATAATCTAAAGACCACCCACGTACCGCCTACAGTACTTCTCTCATAGTTTCTAAACACTGGATTTAGTTCATTTAGCAAATGTTACAGAGCCCTGTTTACTATCAACTCAAATTTTCGCACTAATGATGCAACAAGAAGAAAGAATGTAGAGATTGTGTCTTTTTAAAGATCCAAGGCTTCTCCCCGAAGCAGTTCAACAGGATTCCACATGAGTGTGATGGAAAATGACCAGACAGAATTCCACACTTCATGGAATGAGTGAACATCATGATGGGTTCCCACTGAACACTATGACAACTTTTCAGTGCAATATAGATACATTTGCTAATGCTACACAGGAATGTATTGCAGATGGATGCATTAGCTTGCATCTTAATCGGAAATAGATTGCTGTTTAACTGGAAATTCAGAGATTGGATGAGATGAACTCCAGGAATGCTGAGTTTTGTCCTTCAGAAACCATTTATGGGGAAGACAGAATGAAACAGCACTCTAGGAATTTCTACATGGCACAACCCATTCAATCAGGTGGTTTCCAACTCCAACTGTTTCCTGCTTTAAGTCTCGTGAAAAAGAGACTTAAAGCATACAACAGTGTATTCATGCATACTGTACACTGGTGTATGCATGAAATACACCAGTGTATTTTATGCAGAAATAAAATACACTGGTGTAAGATGACGGCAAAATATCTCAACAAGCACCTTGCAGACATCACGCACTATTTGAATTAAAATAAAAAATGTACCAGAAAACTAACAATGATGAAAACTAAAAACTAAAACTAACCCTATGATGATGATCATAGAGTCTGTCACCAAGATCCCAAACCTACGGACTAATGGTTGACGAATCAATCATCTCAATCTCACTAACATGTAAATCTTACTGAAGAACTGTGGAATGAGCTGAATATCTAGAGATATTTAAAGCAGAATGGTAAAGCAAAGACTGTAAAAAGTCAGCAAATCGTCATGGTGCAATTAACAAATGTCTGAACAGTGAGACTTTGTCTCACTGGCAAAACATGTTTCCTTCATTTAAATACAAAACTTTTTCCTTGCTGTAAATCCTAACAATGACATCATGAGTCAGTACGCCTGTAAGGAACGTTCCCACCTGTTTCAATTCGCATGTCATCCAACTAAATTCAAACAAAAACACAAAAAATCTGGATACTGATTCGTTGGCACTGTCTGCCAAGCTGTGGCTATCCAATCAGAAACAAATTGCCCATTTAGGGTATCTGACCAGAACAATTCAAAAAACACATCAACGGTCCTGATGAAGTTTTAATGGAGATGAATGCAAATAATTACCCATAACTAAAAAGATATTTTACACAGGCCGACTCCTACACCTGGGAAGATTATTTTATCATGTTATCAAAACAGAACTTGTTCCCAGTGTTTGAACAAGGGCTTGGTAGCAAAGGAGAAACTCCCATGACACATGGCTGTGGTATCTGACTGGCTGCAGAGAACCTGGTATAAAAACCTGCAGGCTGGTTTATAATCCTGCAGAGCTCAGAGATCGCTCTGTCAAGTTTGAAAAAGAGCGTCTCTTACATGGTTTGGAGCAAATGCAAACAGCAGAGGTGTAAAAAGCAAAGCCTGTTTACATGGCGGAGCAGCATACATGGAGGTGGGTGTGTTAGATTCACACACATGCCTGTCATACCCGTAGAAAAAGGGAGAGTGGAGATAAAGAGGAATCACGAACCGGTCTGCATGCTAAACAGATCTATAGTGAGAGCTTGTTATCCAACCAGACCAACCAGTAGGTGTCAACCCTAACAACAGTACACATTGTACATCTGTGTTCTTTACCTTTATCTAAGCTTTAAGGTTAACAGGATCAAAAACAGCAGCTCTAAAATGAAAATCAAAAACCGTGTTTAGTCGGCTTTAATTGCGCTGTAGTTCGTTTGCCTGGAAAGTTTGGGACATTGATTGAATGTGAAATCAAACTCTGATACGGACCCTGAAGTGAACTCTGGTGCAGTTTGAATGCATGTGTGAATGGCAAGCGGGATGGAGACCGCTCCAAAAGTAGGACGTGGGCTACAGCACAGGGCATTCTGGGTAAACAGCCAAACAAAGGAATGAATCTAATGACTGGGAGAAATGACTCCTGGTCTTTTGGCAAAGACAGAAGAGAAATCCGACAACCGCTAAAATCTGACGCCACTCCATTTTCATACTTTTTTATGAAGGGCAACATAAAGCATAAAGTGCTGCTTCAGTGGTTCTTGAGGCAGCGCCACCACAGGCTTGGGGAAACAGATTTTGTTGCAATTCTGGTCCCCAGTCGAACTGAAACTAACAGATTGTCAGTTGTGAAAACACCATATGTTTAGTATGTCACAAAAAAAAAAAAGTGCATTATGTTTTTTATTCCTTTATTGCAACAATACTTGTCATCACTAGAGGCAATATCAACACAGAGAGCTCAGTGAGATTCAACAACCAGTGACAATCACAAATTTCCACTCTTATGGCCCGATTTCATTTACCGAACCTGATAAATGACACCAAGCAAAAGTCAACAGCTGAATTAGCTCTTTGTCACTAGCACAGAGGAGCTGGTAAGTGTTCAAAAGGGTACAGTCCACACACTCAACTCTGCTACTTATCTCACAAATGCATTTTCTTTACAACCATTCAACTGTAACAAACAGGTTTGCCAACAGCATAACGTTTATGGCCCAGAGGGCTTCTGCACACATACATTTTATCATTCTCTTTTCTTTTTAAATCTCATGAATAATTCTATGATATTACACAACCACAAGTACATACACATAAAAAAAAACAGTGTGGAATTCATTGAAGCTTCACAGCACATTTTGCAGCCTTTATTTATACAACACAAGGCCATACAGGTTCAAGATTTGGCCTGAGAGCAGAATCTTTTTTGTAAATTAAACCTAAACATATCTTGAAAGACAAATCTAGAGGAAACTCTAATGCTAGCAGCAGGTAGGTGACTTACGACAGTGGAAGATGCAAGGAGTAAAAGATTTTGTCAGCAGGAGGATATTTTATATTTGCTATGCAGGTTATGGTTAAAAAGACTCAAGGCAGGGATCTGAGCCTGGACCTTTTTGTTGCAAGTCAACAGTGCAACGAGCTGCACCGCCAAGCAACAACACAATATCCATGTGAAATATCAATAAGAAACAATACCAGCTGCTTGCTGGTGACTGAAATCAGACAGGTAATATCTGGCCCAGCTCTCAAAAACATTTAAAATGTATTCATTTTCTTTCCAGATTGAGAACAAATTATATCCAAAAACTCAAAAGTCAGATTTTCTATCACAGTTTGTGGGACTGGGGACCTTCCGTTGCGACTCTGGCTCTCAGAACTTTGTGTGCCCAAGTAACACTAGAGGTTGTTATTGAAGAGAGGAGGAGTCATCTTTCCACACAAGCTCTTTGTTAGAGTCTCTGTGAGCTTCTTTGTGCTGGAGTACATCAAAATATCTCCCTGTCAGTGAGGTGTTTCCTTCAGGATGCTCAGCACAGCTTTTGATCAAAATAAATTAGCCTTGCTTTTTCCAGTTTAGTTACAGGTTCCTCATCATGACATTCTCATTGCAACAACTATAACTACTTCTCTGCAAGAGACAGAGACGATAGACGGAGGAGATAAAAAGTTGTCAGATTTCTGATTAAAATTTTTTAAAAAGGTCAGAAGACAAAAAAGTTCAATGAACCAACAAAGCCCTTTCAGGAGACTGCTTGTCTGTGCTGCAAGGATCATCTTTCCAGGAATTACACAGGTACAACAGCATGCTGCTGCCTCAGGTCTTTAACCTGAACCGAAAAATTTAGCAACATTTCTGGAATTTTCTATGTGTAGGAATATATCTAAATATCAGAAAATATATTTCTCGGAGATGGACAGAGAACTGGCTGGTGGCTGGAGAACAATTACTTGCTAGACCACCCTGATGTGCACTTAAAAAAAGTTAATAAATAAATAAGCAAACATATCAAAGATAAACTGTCTCTTTGGTGTGGTAGCTGGTGCAGAACCACATATTTGCTGTGTCAATGACAATAACTAAAGAGAAACCACAAATGGTGCAAGGAGCTTCTAGAAAGAAAACTGTTTTCTAAGATGGCATGTTAATTATTCAGTGGTTACTTTTAAACAGAACATTTCTTTCCATGTCGCAAGGTTTAGAAAAACAAGAATCACATCGGGGGGTTTTCAATGTCATTCAACCCTAATAATAATAATGGCAAACATTCATCAAAGGAATTAAAAACATGGACATGTGATTGTATGCACCAGCTGTCAACATAACTGTTTACTTTTTCAGAATCACATTACAAAACATTTAGGTGACAGAATTTGGAAAACCAAATTAGAAAGACAGTTAGTGCTGCAAAACTAGATATACAAATACTTAATTAGCCCACCAGCTTCATTTTAGAAAATCAAATGACCCCAATGGGTTCTACCTGCTTTGAGAGCCAAAACTTCCTCCAGAATAGAATTAAGGTATCAAGTTACTCACTATGTGGCTGCAATTGCACCTTGCACCAAAAATATGGTGCCAGAATAAAAAGCACCAATGCTGAATTTTAGAGTGTAAAACTGTTACTGTATCACCACTCATACAGGCAAGCTTTCAATTATTAAGTTAATTAGCCAAAAGTAAATTTGTAATGCTAGCTATACACTAACTTGATTGGATGTGTATTGAGAAACTGTAAAAATCATTAAGTCTTTCCAGTTAAGGCAAAGCTGTAAATCTACCATAGTGATCCATTGGTGGCTTTAAAACAAATTAAAACATTTGGTTTCCAATTCCAACTATAAAAATTATAAGCATGACATTCTGTGTTTTCTTCCTCACCACAAAGTGACATCCTGTTTCACTGCCTTGTAATTTAGCTGGAATACTCTCCAAAGGAATGGGGAAACAAATAGCGGAGCAGAAACAAAACGAGTTACAGTAAGCTGCTGTGGGTCTCAGTTTACCAAACTCAGATAATCCCAGAGTCTAAATGATGTGACTGAAATCACTGCAGGGTAACTTCTCACTGCAGCAGAGATAAGGTCAAAGAGAAGTAGACATCTGTCAGCGGCTGTTGCCCTTACTTCCAATTAAAAAGACTTCTCTGTCAGCAGAAGTATTTAAACAAAGTGTGACAGCTTTAAACTGAGCCTTCTTAAACACTCACAGAGCACAAGATTTTCTCTTAAGCATTTACAGACTGCTGCAGCTGCATTATCATCCTCAAGCAGGGCTGTTGCTCATTTCTTATCAGCAGTTTGATAGTAAAAATATTTTTTAAAAGGCTTCTCCAGGCCTCACAAGTCAATCTGGAACTGGTCCACAACTTATGTTTAGGCTATGCTGCTGGTAATTAGTAATTACAGCATTCAAAGCAAAGAGCTCAGTTTATTAAACAGGTTAGCATCTACTCCTTTAGATCTATATGCATATTTACTTTTACTAAATTTATCATGTGTTTATTCTGTGTCTCAACATTAAACACATTTTAATATGACTTATTGCTTTAGCCTACACTGACATGAATTGTATTACTTATGACTGAAGTAATAAAAACAACTTGACAAACTGATTTTTTTCTAAATACATGTATATGACTACCCACTCCATGCATTACTATGCATCAAAACTAAATGTATGAGATAGCATCATAATGACTGGCATAATCATATTTTAGTAGGATGAAGGTAATAACTTATTTTGGCTTTAAATAAAATAAATTATTATGTAATATCTCTGTAAATACTTTTATGCAGTGGTTCAGTTTTCAGTTTAATCATAGGAAGGTTTTGTCAAATGGAAAGATTTTTTTTTAATTAAAATATCTGATGCATGAATCATATGACTGGGTAACCTTTTGAGGGTAAAGAATGGTCAGATATTCTGTCCATAACTTCATAATTGGCTGCCTTGATGGTGCACGTTAATGATTTTGCTTACCACTAGTTGCCTAAAAAAATTCATTCAGACATAGAAATGGTTTGATGTGTGGAAAAAAGTAAAGGTGGATACAGATTATGGGATTACCAGTTGAGTAATAAGCAACTGTCAAAATCCATGTAGATGAGCATTCCTGTTTACTTTGTTAAGATAGCTGTGCTGAAAGTTGTCGTGAGAACAGGCTGCTGAGGCATCAAATCATCTAAAAAAAAGAGCTGCTGTAATAATGTCACAGTTTGACAGGGAGTCAATTTGGGTTTTTAAGAATAGAAGGGGTAAGGATTCAATGGATTTAATACTCAAGACTAAACAAGAAAACAGTGGGCCGAAAGCCTTATGCATTATTGTGCATAACCAATGGGGATTTCTTCTCGAGCGTATGTGTGCCAACTTGTTTTTAATCTATATCCACCCTAAAGCTGATTCTTCTTCAACAACAACAGTCTTTTACTGCATAAGGTCCACGTTTTACTGCACCAGAATCAAGCCAGTCATTGAGGTAATAACTCAATGACTGCCAGGGACAGGTGTGTCCCTGGCATGTAGCAACTTGACGGCAGCGTATAACGGCAGGCCAAGATACAGTACGAAATGATCAGGCAGTAACCTCAATCTGTCACAGTTTCATCAGCTCAATCAGGTGAAAGAATGTAAGTTTAAACTGGATTTTCAAGAACTTTCTTTTATGCAGGAGAAGTTAAATATTTGCATGTCATATTTAGCGAATGTCACTAGCAGCTATTATTTACAAAAAGCAGACAGTCAAATGATGCTTCTCTCACTGATTTAATGCTCCAATTCTGCTTGCATCTTATTTTAGGCAGCTTTTGGTAAAATAAAAAAAAGTTATTCAGAGTACAGTATACTTCTGGCTTTTCTGCTTCACCACACCTTTCATTTAGAGATCACTCATCATTATTGTGACTCAGGCATGTGTTGGTTTTGGAAAAGATTTTTCATTCCTGTCACAGACTATGAAAGAAGGCTTGAACGATGATGACAACTTGATCTTACTGCACAAAACCGTTCCACAGATGCAACTCTAAATCACTGATTGTTGTTCCTAAAACTGGTCAAAAACACAAAATGGCTGTGACAATATATTAAATAAATACCTATGTCATCTGCAAATGTGAGTGTGACAGTATGAATAGAAAGATTGTCGTCTTCAAATTTTAAAAAATTGTAGAAGTAGAGCTGTGTAGCATTAAAACTTATTTTATATAGCAGAATTAAAAAGTTAGCAATAGCCTTTTTATAGGGCTCTGGCCCTATTTTTCTGTGTTCTAGCGAACCTCAATTCTCCCATTGAAAGAATACAACCCTAGAGCACAAACTGAACTTCGGCATTATACTTTACATGTTCTATAATGCTCTTTGACTTTGTGTTTATGTTTATATCTTGCTCTCTATTGTCTGTTTTATTTTATGTATGTTTGTTTGAAAAAACCAAAGAGAACATAAGGAGAAGAAACAGAACTGCTGCATAATCAGTGTTCAAAGATTTCAAAATAAGAGCGTTAAAGAAATATTGACTACTTGTAAAATTCTTAATACTTGATAACCAAAATTTCAACACAGATGTTGAACATTATTCAACTGAAAGTTTGCTAACCAGTCAAGTAAATTAGAGCAGAAACAGAGTTTTGCCCACCACAAGATGGAGTACCCAGATAGAACCAATGTATAAGATCAGACCATGCAGACTCCGTAAATCTAGGATCTTCTTGCTGCAAGGCAAAAACGTTGCCAACTACAGCAGTATGCAGTTCACTCTATTAAATCTGTTTCTCCATTTTTTTTTTGCTGCCTATTGTCTCACATTTTGATATAGGAGTTAACACAATCCTAGCAGTAAATCACCTTGTTGGTTGTCGTTGTGTGTTTGTAACCCAGGAGTAAGAGTCACAGTTGTTCTTGCACACCATTAGTGTTCAAACAGCTGAGGTCAAACCCAAGTCCTCCCTGACGGTTAACACCTCCGCTCTAACTGGAATCCACCAGAGCTGATCCTTTTTTACTCATTTCAAACACAAACGTGTTTCAGGCCTCCACACCCGCCAGTCGCTTTGTTTTTATTACAAACATGTGGAGTGTCAAGAGATTTCCACATATTTCCACATCTGGTAAAAATAGCATCACAACAGCAACACAGGCCTAGGAAATGGTTTCAGATGTATAATATTGTGAAAAGCTAAAGAGGAAAAAAAATAAACTGAATATAGAAAAAATGATTGACAACCAGTCCCTGTTTCTGTTGCTTAAGAAACCACTAAGAGGTGTGGCTGCTTCACTGCAACAACTTCCTTTAAATTTTGTCACCACCCAAAACATTTTTCTGTAACCAGGTTGACAGAATTCAGAGGAGAAGTGCCTGAGGCCAGACAACCAAAATCATTTTCTGAAGTACTAATTAACAAGAAAGAACAAACACCAGACAGGCAGGATGAAACCTAAAAAGATCGGAGAACCTGGAGATGATTAAAGGGATTGAATCATTGAGTTCAATTACAGGGCTCGAGTTTTCCTGACCAGACTAGAGTCTAGTTCTCTATTCAGAAGCGGAGCAAGGTTTCAGGAAACATACCCATGTGAGTTGTCAGTCAACTGTGTATAAAAACTAAATTAGGGGTAGCTATTAGAGACTTTTTATTTATTCAAGTAAAGCTAAAATACTATAGTACCCTAGAAACAGTGTTGTTGTGTCCTTCATGGAGATAATATGCTAAATGCAGGCCAACTACTGGGGCAGGTGACTCAGGTAGAAATGTATGAACATTACACAGCTAACAGTGCAGGACAAATAATAATATGATAGACCCAAAATCTATATGAGCAAATCAAACAAGTACTGTGTTTTAGACTGGGCTAATCTAGAGCTTGCTTTCATTGCCAACAATAAATAAATATCTACACCAAGAAAATTAAAATAATCAACCCTAAAAAAAAATACATGGCTAAATTAGACGTTTTCTTCCTCTCAGGCATCTCAAACTGGTAATAGGAAGGTCAAGCAATGGAAAGTCTGATTTGTTTTTTTCCTGTGTAATACATCAAAACTAAAAATTCCCACTTTTTTCAGTCTATAAATGCACCAGAAAAGACATGGCCTTTTATGCATTTTTGTTTTGAGTTTAGTAAAAGTAAGTTAAACAATAGTTACAGATATATGTTTAAAAGCATAAATAGTTATATACATTTAGTTCAAAAATGGATATTATCAATATTTAAATATTGACAAAAGATTAGTTTTTTCTTTTTTTACTAATTTTTGAGCAAACTTTAGGATTTCCAGTTAAAGAAAGCTCTCAACAGCAGCCCAGTTTGGTGGTGGACGTGTTTCTTCTGATCAAGCGTTCCCTCCTTCTCAGCTAGACAGCAGGTTAGAGGTCCAAAGTGACACAGCAGTGGTAATTACAACTCCTCTGTTCATGTGAACGCAGCTTAGACTTTTGTCAGGCTGTGCCAAGTAAAATGGCACAGACATGCCATAAATCAAAGAACCTCCCTGCTAAATACACGACGCTGCAGGTTCACATCAAAGGAATGTTCCCCGCCTATCGCAAAGGCTTCTGGGACGCAGCCAGACACGCCCCAGTTTTAACACTCATCCTTGAAACAGTAGGAGTTCCTGTGATTGTGAGCAAAGTGGGGCTAAGTGTGTGAATGTGGAGTAAGGAGGGTGAGGCTGCACACTCAGCTCTGAAGTCTCAAAGACTACGCACGACTCTCCCACCTCAGAGTCAGGTTCTGTATCCGCCAAATGCTTTCTTTGGAATTTTATGTCATGCAAAAGTTCACTTGTGCTCCTACAGACACAGACGTCTGGCTCATAATCACTTCCAGTCTAATTCCTTAACAATTTATTGAACTATTACCTAGAACAGATTTGTTGTACGGTGATTTCCTTTTCAAATAATCTTTTACAATTTAGAGGTTGGGCAGCGTTTTAATATCAGACTGGATTAGCTCTCCACCCCCTGAGATCATGTTGACTGATACAATCACTCTGAGTAATTCCAGGGTAAATTTCAACCGTTAGCTGTTTGGTTTCATGGGAGTGGCAAGTAAATGTTTGTGTGATATCTCTTCCCAGCTTCATTAGAAATTTAATTTGTTTCTCATTATCACAGTTATATTTCTCTGAGCTGCAGCAGTTCAGACACAGAGCAGAAAAAGAGACTCTTTCAGTTTCTGTTTTCAATGAACCGATTGATTTTTATTTAAAAAGAAGCTACATTCGACTTGTTGCAACAAGCTGCTGGATCATTTATCTGCAGGACTGCAGAACACTCACCTGAGCTCATTATCATGAAGCGTCTGTTGGTGCAGTTTCAACTTGTAGGAGAGCTGATGCTGGTGTAAGACTCTTCTCTGAGTTGAAATCAAGTGTGCATTGAAATGATCCTCCAAATGTTTAGCATTTCTAACCTGGTTTTATGAAAACAGTGAAAAAAAAAACTCTGCAACTTAAAGTTGGGATTAAAATTCAAAGGGCTTCTTGTTGACAGGTGTGTCTGAATAAATTGGAAAACCTTTGAAAAGTTAATTTATTTCAGTAACATAACATTGTAGCCATTTGTTTCTATTTAATCCTACTGATTCTGATTGGTAAAATTCTAAATTTCTTTTCATCTGATAAGAGCACATTCAACCACTGTCAAATCTACACCTGTCATAATAAGCAATTAATCAATCTCATGACAAATTGAAATAAGGTCTAATAATTTCAATTCTTGCGATTAATATTTTTAGAACTGCAATTTTGTTTGAAGAAACGTCGTCGTTTATCGCAATAATTTCTGGAACAATTTATTGAGCAGCAAAATTTGCTATTGTGACAGGCCTAGTCCAATCCTATTTCTCCCTAGCCAATATAGGACACTTCTGACACCTCTAGTTCTGTAGTGGATTAACCACGACAGTTACGGCTCAAGATATATTTGTGAAAAGTGCTGACACTTTTATGGTGTGTTTTCCATATATTTTCCTTCCACTCAATTTTCCATTAACATGCTTGCATAGCCAGATTTTTTAGCAATAATGTTTTGTGGCGTATCTTCCTATGGAGAAATGTCAAAACTTTCCCATGATTGTGTGTAATTATGCAATAATAATAATAATTGTTATTGCACTTTTTTTTTATTTTTTTCTGTAAACTGTAATTAGTAACAATAGGAAGAAAATCAGGGCATACAGTCTGAAATTACAAACATGCAATGCTCTGTACTCCTATTTTCCAAATCAATGTTCATCCAGACATGAAAAATACTTCTATTCCATGTTTTGCTTTGACTGTGCATTCTCTTTTCACCAATCAGTCTTTTCAGTACGGTTCATGGTATATTTTTATGTTTATCTGTTAGGCTGCTCACCTCCTGCTCCACCTCCAGCATGCTTGCCTCGCTCTTGTTGGGACTGGATGCCTGGCTGAACACTGAATGGCTGCTTTGAGCGTCGGTCTGAAACAAACAACCAGAAAAGAAAACAGAAGAGAATCAGACTCTGTCTCTTTGGACATCAGACCCAGAAATTAGGACTTTACTGGTTTCTAATGTAAAAATAATATCCAAAGGCATCACTAACCGAAGCAGCTAGAAGGTTTACTTTGGCTCACACAAGTAAACCTTGTGTGGCTGATTTTATTGTAATTCCTTGAGGTTAAGTAGGAAATATGCAAACAGAAGAGGTCAATATTAAAATAAGTATGATTTGCTCCAGTCTGTCGATGAGGTTAAACCTGCAGCTTTTAAAAACCTCCAAAAAGAAATGAAATGCTTGCAAGAAAAAGCTGTTCTACATTTTTCATGGCTTAAAACAAAAAAAAACATATAAAACCAATGACAACATTGTAATAACGCATAGACGTTGGTGTTTAGAGTCAGTGAAGCAGGTGTTGATGCCTGTCTTTCTACCCTGATGTCACTCTGAAGGTATGAGCAAAACAAAAAGCCAGCTGTAAATCAGAATTACCTCCTTATATGATGACATGATATGATAAACCATTCCTATAGCCTGAAGTCTCCACTACAGTAGGGATGGACCATTAGGCTAAAAAAAAAACAAAAAAAACAAAAAAAAAAAAACTTACCACCACATATGCGATTCATATTAGTCAATTTGAATAATTATTGATCAATTTTTTGTTTTAAATATCTGAAATACTGCCAAACTGGTGGCGTGACCTTTCCTGTTTTATCCACAGTTTTCACTCCATGCCATTTCTTTTTGTTTTTAAGTGGTCATGAGGCACTGAGGTCTTAAATTGCTGCTGCACAAAAAAGAGTGAGTGAGTGAGTGAGTGAGTTGATGAGCCTTTCCTCTGCCTACATCCCCCAGAATGCCATGTGGTTCTGGATCACAGTGCAGTGAAATTATTGAATATTTTATAAGACATATAAGAATATTTTACATTTAAGAATATTTTATAAGACATATTGATATTGATCACGTCTGTTGCTATATCTTGCAATTGATTTATTGTCCTGCCGTCCCGACCGGATTTTGTTTTTGTTTATGTTAGCTCACGATAATCCTCATATTTCTCATCTACGATGACAGTGCTCTACTGTATTATAAATTATTCTATTCTGAATAATTATATTATATTATGTATGTTATAATTATTTTATGTTATGTATGTATTTAGCTCGACATGTTAAAGAGGGAAATATAAACCATTTCTATTATTTTTTACACTGGAAATGATGTCAGATTTGATTCTAAATTCAGACAGAACATTATGTAATATGCTTAAAAATCCACATGTCAAAGAGAAAGGAACTGAACACACAGAAAGCAGATTTAATCACTGCACTGTGGCAAGCTGCTGCTATGTGTGTTACAAATGTAAGCTGCAGCAGAGTCACAGAGGGTGTGGCACATATTACTCATTATTTAAAACAACACCTCAAATACCTTGAATTTCAGCGCAGTAGACTTAACAGTCTACTGCGCTGAAAACCAGACATAAGCAAATCAGTAACTAAGGAAGTGTGTAGAAAGCCAAGTTATGCACAAAGGCAAAAGAGGAAGACATGGAGAAGCTGATATGATTCAAATGTTTTACAGCCTGCAGCAGGAGTCTTCTGTAAACCTCTGTGAAATTATGAGCGGAGTAACAACAAGTTAACCGGCAAGAACTTAGATTCAGGACCAGACTGGTGCCATTAACAAGAAAACAAGCAGAAAGTCTGAGACAACCGGCAGCACAATCAATGAGAGTTTATATTAATGAAGTAACATTATACTGTAGGGAGGAATAGAATGTTAATCAAAAGGTATTTCAGAACTCTTTCTGCTTCAGCAGGGTTCACCTTGCAAGAGAAGGGAACAGTTTCCATTGGGATAATTAAAAGGAAGGCAATCTCCTGTGTGTTTCTCAATGGAGGTGTCCTAACAAAAGTATTTTATCTGACAAACCACCAGAAAGAAGCACATGATTGCAAATCAGAAGGTTGGTGAATGTTTGATTGCTTACAAATAAAAATGTGGAAATGAAGGTGTCTAAATATACTCCACCCGCTTAAACCCCTAAAAGAATCCTTTGCAGCCAATGGATTGAGAAGTCACCTAATTAGTAATAAACATTAGTTGCTACACCTAGACAATACTTAGCAAAAGCTTATGTTAATGCACTAAATTCAACCATGTTGATGAACACAATGTGTCAAGAACAAAATGTGGGACAGTACATCTCCCTAACAGGGTCAAATTTGTTATTTCACACCTACCTGCATGATATACTGCATCGGTCTTCCCCTGCTTCAAAATAAGAGCCTGAATATAAACATCTTAATTACCTAAAGAATTCTTAACAGTTCATAACCAAAACTTCAAAACAGATGTCTAACATTATTAAACTGAAAGTTTAGAAAATAGCCAAGTAAATTACCAATTCCAAAGTCAGCAAAGGTTAAAGTGCTAAACAAAAATTTAGCACCCTATAAAATTCGCACCCTATTAACGCAGTTTCAAAAGTGTACACACCGCTGCTACTGATTATTTGAAAAATGGAAAGAGTACAGAAAGGAAATGCAAGGCACGCAGATTCATTAAAGAAGCAGTCAAGAGGTTCATCCTCACTCTGGAGGTGCTGCAGTGATAATTAGATCAAGCTGAAGAATTTGTTGGCAGGACAAATAAAGAGTATTTCTTGAGCTATAACACATTTCATGATCTGCACCAATAGTGGCTTTTAAGGTTAGCTTTTTAGAGAAACCCTTGACTTGTGGGAGGGTTTCTGTTGATCTGTCTAACTAGGAATTTGAAGACAAAAGCAATTCATACAAAGCTTAAAGAATAATTGGTTTTAGTGTTGAGATACCTGTTTACTTAAAGTCTGGAATGGTTGCTGACAGATTAGACTGGGTGTTGGTTATTTTATCCCTTCACTTTTTTTGTACTTTCCTCACTTTGTTCTATACTCAACTACCTTACTGTAGTCATGGCTTCCATGACGTTAGTATCCACTTTTCAAACTTATGGTTTGTAATGTGGACCCTCCCATATTTCTGGTTCCATGTTAGTAGACAGAGCTTGAGTGTATGGATTGACCAAATGTCTCAATGACATTTAGAATTGCTATTTTTGTTTATCAATTTGCCTTTTCTCCAATTCACAAACCCATTTTATACCCAGGGTTTTGTCCCTTACTACCATATCATTTCCATGTGTTAACCACTTAGCCATTTATTTCTAGTTATTTAGGAATTTGATACTTTACAGCATCTTTTCTGTAGATTTTGCAATTCATTTCCTTTGCTTGTGGTTCCAATCTCTGGTTTGGTCACTCTTTTCATGATTCTTGTTCAAATTAAATCAAATCTGAGAAACCTCATATTTATTCGTTTTACTTTTTGAAGTTGCATAAGCACATTTTCTTGCAGAACAGTTCGATTTGATATTATGTCAACTATTACTCAAACCATCGGCTGTCAAAGTGGATACAAAACTGTCCTTGTGCAGGTTTGGTTAAAGACGGCAAAAAACTACAAATGTATGAAACAACAACATTCCTCTGTTTCAGTTAAACACCTCACAGTCCCACATGACCAAACAAATACCAACCACCTCCCTCCCCCTTTACAAAACACACAAACACGGGGATAAAGATGGTAATAAACATCAGTTATGATTTTAAAAAGTAAAATGCATTAACAGGAAGATGCTCAAAGATCATAGTTGTCTGTATTTAAAAAGATCAACTAAAACTGAGATTGGAACCACAACCAAGGGAAATAAGTTGCAAAATGTTCAGAAAATAGTATATATTAATTCTGTGTTTGAGACTTTGGTATTTTTATGACATCTGTTATTACTAGCTGTTTACTTACTATACATAGTTTTACTGATAGGGCCAAAATGACATGTTTAAAAATGATCTACATCAGTTGACTCTGATGTTAATGCCAATATTTTGTGCATCCCTAGCAGCAAACATGAGCAAGAGATTTGATTTCCCTTTTCTAAAGGACAGTGAAGGCAGCATGATTTCAGGTTGCATGTGACGTAAATGTCCTCCACTTTTCTTAGTCAGTTCATCGAAATGAGTCAAAGTCCAAAGCAGTAAAATTTTGTTAAAGTTGCAATACATTTGAGTTTCTGAGATCAAGATAATTTTTTATACTCAAATATGTAAACAAAACAAAAACTGAAAGTCTTAATAATTTATGTTCCCTTTAAACTTTTGCTCGAACTAACAAATATTAACCCTAATGTTTTAAAGTTTTAAGAGCAACATTTCATTTCCTAGTGATTCTCTCTTTAGAGGTAGAAAGATGAAAGAGCTCACCTCAGTAATAAAATTCTGTTGCTCTTGCTGGTAGATCATTTCAGTCCCATGGTTGCTGCTGGTGCTCAGACGGGGCAGAGTCTGCAGGTACACCGGCTGCACCATGGGCTGCACCACGGCCTGCTGCATCACGGCCTGCTGCATCATGGGCTGCTGCATGAACACGTAGTTCTGCTGGGGCATGGCCTGCTGCATCGGAACCAGGTACCTCATTGTCCCGTAGGAGCCGTTCATCGCGGTAACCGGCACCGTGGTCACGTTAGAGACCGAAGACAACTGTATCGGTGAAACCGGAGACACCGGGGAGACCTGAGGGAGCGGAGACGCCGGTGACACCGACCTGGTCGAGAACACCTGCGTGGTCACCGGCTCAGATGTCAGCGTTTTGTACGTTTGAATCTTCTGCGTCGTGTGGACAACCGGCTCGGTTGTCAGAGTTTTGTACGTGTGAAACTTCTGGGTCGACTGGACAAGCGGCTCTGTTGAGATCGTTTTGTACGTTTGAAACTTCTGGGTCGTGTGGTGAGACATGTTGACTCACAACGCTGGAGCGGAGCAGCTCAGACCGAAAGGAAAACAACCGCAGCTGCAGCAAAACAAACAAAAAAAAGTTTTAGAGAGTCCACGAAGTGAGAGAGAAAAACAAAAAACACGCAGGATTCTAAAGAGCTCCTCCGTGGGGTTTCTCTGGTTCCAAACTGGTGATTCGCCACCGACTGATTTCCTCCTCAGCTGGGGACACTGGGTAGGAAAGTCCGGTTGGAGGAGTGACTTGTTTGTGAAGGATAACCTGAAACATGAGGGAGGAGCTCTGCTGCTCTGAATGCTAATTTTCGGGAAGGCGGGAGGCCTCAGACCGTGGATCCCAGCACACAACTTCAGGCATGGCAACGCCCTGAACACTCTTTGTGAAGAGTATTACATTTACCTTCGCATTACTAAAAGACAAAAAAAAAACATGCAAAAATGGCTAGGCACATTTCTTCTTACATGTATGCTACTTTACTTTACACTGTTTCCTTCAAGCCCAAAGGTAAAATAACAAACTCACTTTAAAAGCCATAAGCCAGAAGCTGCAAATTTCAGTGGAGGTGAAACACAAACATGCATAATCTGATTCAGCCGCCAGGTGGAGACAAACACCGGCTAATAAAGAATCCGACTTTGTATTATTTTATAAATAATGACACTTTAATGCAAAGTTGGCACTTTTTATGAACTTTCAGAGAAACTTTGCATTAAAAGTGTCACTATTTACCGAATTATCATTCATAAAGATTCCTTCATGTTCATGACAGATGTTAAGTCAGTCTTACGCACACCCATCCATTTTCTTTACATCCTTGTCCCTAATGGGGTCGGGAGGTGCTGGTGTCTTTCTCCAGCTACGTTCCGGGTGAGAGGCAGGGTCACCCTGGACAGGTCACCAGTCTGTCGCAGGGCAACACAGAGACAGACAGGACAAACAACCATGCACACACACACTCACACCTAGGGA
>CAEFZY010003264.1:0-19658 GCA_903066815.1 Brachyrhaphis roseni
TTTTTTTTCTTGTCCATAAGGAAAATCTATACAGTTGACAAAAATACAGGAAAGTTTGCAAGCATCATCTTACAATCCCAACTGTACAAAGTAGGCAGCAGTAATTATATTGACGTTTTTCTGCATTAGGGACTTGCACACTTAAAAGCAAAAATGACATGAGGAAAGGACATTATGTACAAGTGTTAAAGTAATGTCTGGAAGCATCAGCCAGGAAGTTAAAGCTTGGGAAATCAAGGGTCTTTCAACAGCACAGTGAATATATAAACATAAGTCTGAGCATCACATGGTTTAACCCACACCAAACAGTTTCAAAGGGAATGCGACCAGGTACTAAGACAGAGATTGTAAACTCCTGAATTTAAAGAAAGGAAAAAAGTTTGTTCTTAAATGCAGTAAAGACAAATATCTAGTTTGAACTGGATGTGGCTTGCACAGAAGATTCTTCTCTTATCTTTCTGTGTACTCAAATTGGATGTCAAAGTTCTTCACAGCAGATGATGGGTTATATTCAGGGTATGTGTTGGTGGGAATTATAACCAAGTGTAGCACATGTTTGCTGTGAGCACAGGAGAAGGACAAGTGCATAAAGAGGAGTGGGAGGTGAAGTACGGGGGTTTTGGACTGAAAGCGATGCGTGGGTGTTTGTCTGTATAAATGAGTGTTGCATTTCTGATGAGAAGAATCCCAAACAATGACAGAGTTGAAGGTTGCAAGCCCTTTTGAGCTTCAATAACATGCTAGGTCATTTGTGTAGCCTCATGTCATTTTTTTACTTGGTTTGGTTTCCTTTCATGTTCACCTTATTCTAAATCCTCTTGCCTCTTGTGCTTTGAAATGAGCTTGAATGGACTATGCATTTTTATAGCACTTCCTTACATTCATCTATATTCATAATTAACTTAAAAATATACACATATTGCATTTAT
Source organism: Brachyrhaphis roseni (assembly GCA_903066815.1). Taxonomy (NCBI): domain Eukaryota; kingdom Metazoa; phylum Chordata; class Actinopteri; order Cyprinodontiformes; family Poeciliidae; genus Brachyrhaphis; species Brachyrhaphis roseni. The sequence goes on from CAEFZY010003264.1 coordinate 930, forward strand.
AGATATCATAACTTTAAGATGTTGTCTGGTCTTAGCTGACATCTTGACATGCTCTTGGATAAAAATACATGCCATCTTTGGGTCAATTCAAAGCTTTTACTTGGTTTTGAACCCATAAATGAACCATTTTATCCCTTTGAACTCTTCTATTGCATTACAATATTGTTTTAACTCTGTATTGAAAAACCGAGATAAATTAATTAATGAATTTTGGAGGGAAGAATAAATTAAATCAATAAAAAAATTGTCATTTTATTTATATATTATTTAAGATTTTAGAAAATTACTTAAGTCATCAATTGTTAAAGCATGTACCACCACAAGTTTTGTAAATCCCATGACCTATTACTTGTACTTATACCGGAGAAATTAAATTACCAAATGTGCAAATGACCATTATTGTGTATACACTGATATTTTTGACAATTGTTTTGCTTTCTCACATATTTCTGGGGTGTTTCTAATTAAGGAAGCATAATGTACAGTTTCATGTTGTCCACAAAGTATTTGTTAGAAAACACTTGTTTAAAGCTAAACCAACCCACTTTGTAGGAAGCTAATTCTGACATTTGACACCTTTCCCCTTCTTCCCTTCCACACGTGTTCCTTAGCATTTCTTGCAATTTGGGGCCTTGTAGATAGAAAACAGTTTGGTGGTCTATCAAATGCATCTTCTGCAAATTATACACAGACCTTTGCTGACATCACACTGGGGTTGAATCCAACTTATTTTCCTCTCACACACTACAGGTTGTCATCCATATTTAGCTTATTTCACTGACATGAAACAGGATCCCAGTCGAAAAACTTTTCTTGTGGAAAGACATGCTCAAAGTGATTTCATCTTAGTACTTGCTATCAGATCACCTACTGCTTTTGCAAATGTGCCGTAGTTGGTCATGCACTTTGGGGGCTATAGGTGGACTGCTGCAAAATCAGAACGTAACTGCAACTATTTAACAATGAGATTTATTTTTAGTGTACACATATTTTTCAAAACAGAAGGACATTAAAGTGATGCACATAGGAATTTTATGTCTTGATATCTTAAAATATATCCTTTCTCCTTTCCTTCTTTTCTTGTAGGTTTTCAGTTCATTTTCTAAAAGTTATTACATGTATTAGTTCAATCTCAAAGGTCCAAATTAGGAATTTTTTTTTTTATCATTCATTGGTTTCATAAGGTTTGTACTGCTTCCTAATGGCCTTTTTGACCCAGGAAAAATTAGCTAAATTCTGTGTTAAATCACAATTCCCTTATTCTTTCTGAAGAATGTCTTTATCTAACAGGATCTTACCTTAACCCCTGACAGTTTCTTTCAAAATTATTCCATAAATACATTGAGCAGTAACAACACACTTTCCTGAAATCAAATTTTTTTATAAGATCTGATGCTTTCTAGGCATTAACATAATTTTCAGATAACCTTGCGGCAGCTTGAAGAAACTCAACTTCATAGTTGTATTAAAGTTATTCTAAGAAAACTGGAACAAAATTCCACCATAAATATAAACTAGTTGTCAGTTATTGCAAACATCCCAAATTGTGTCACAACCAGCTATTATCTTTAGGGGGAACAACTTATTTTGTAAAGCGCCTGGTTGCTTTTCCTCTTATTTCCCCTTAATAAATGAAATTGCCTTTAGAAAACTGTGTTTTATATTTATTTGTTAGATTTTAACATGTGTTTGACAATCTGAAACAAGTGTGACAGTCTTCTTCTGCTTTTCAACTACTGTTGGCTTCTTGTTTTTTTAAATGAAAAGAAAACTTGACTGTTTTCCCTAGTTAAAATATTTTTTCACACTCTGCAGATATCTCAGCACTACCATGGTTAAAAAAGCAAGTAGAAGAATTTGATCCTCTGGGAACTGACATCATCCTGATAATTACTCTAGCAGAACCATAGACACTAGAAGTGAGGCATGCGCATGTTTGTGTCTGTATGACAGAGAGGTATTTGGCATCTAAGAAGCAGCTTGTGTTTAATGTCTCACTGATGCAAACTGATGTGTACTAATTCCACATCTGCTCTAACCAAACAGGGTTTGAGAGTTCAGCCAAGTCCCAAAAAAAAAAAATCACTTCCTTACAATTTATCCTCATATTCTCTCTCACTCCTTTTTCCTCTGTACATGAATTAAACTTAATTCCCCCCAGCATCCTTTTTAAATTTTCAAATGATGGACAACTAAATACATATGACTTTGGGTTTGTGTGTGTGTGGAATGAGATTTGGCTCAACTATCTGGGGGAAGTGCGGCCCTGAAATAGGCTCTTGTCATGTGGGCTGAAGCTTTGAAGAACCTGATTGTAGCCTCACAGTGTAAATAGCCAAACAAGCAAGCGGTGGGTGAAATGTACTATCAGTTTGCCATATATTTACATTCCCCTACCACTCACTGCTTGGTTTCTGACAATCTCAATATTACATCTGATTTGTTCATTTCTTATTTACTTTATAACTTTTCTTTGATAGTTCTTCCTCCCATTCTTTGTTTTACCCACCCAATCCAATCATGTCACGTAACTGGTGAATAATACTCAAAAGTATTTGTTGTTCCAAGACTAAATTTGGAAAAGGAACTTGTGGCAAGAATTTCTGTATTGTTTACTGTAAAATGTCTTGAATCAATTCTTAGATAATTTGAAACACTTAAACAGCTACATTCCCTGCACTTGCATTGTGGCGTGGTATTTTATATTTATCACCCCAATATAACCTATCCAGAGTTAAAAAATTGAGTCCATTTGGTACCTTTAAACGCAGCTATTTATGCATATTTGTCCAACTGCTACAAGTTGAGCTAGGCTTTACACATTTGTTTTCCACAGCTGTTCTGCATAAAACACCACACTATCATGCACAAGTGAAAGTCTGGTGAGGGGAATCTATTCATAATTCAGAGAAACAACAAGGCACAGTCCATGCTGTTGTCAGTAATAACAAATTGAGGAGGAAAACAGTTGAATTTGTATCTGCTTATGGAGGTTGACTACATTATATATACTGCAGGAGCTGCTGAATGGAGGGTAATAGGATATATGATGGATGGCCAAGCCACATGCGCTCCCATCCCTCTGGGTTATTCATCTGTTTATCTGCTTATTTATTTATTCTTTCACCCAGAAAGACCCTCACAAACTCAAGATTTGCCTAAGTTGCATAATAGTAAAAGTGAAAAAAAAAGATGAGCATTGGGCAGTATGGAAATAGGTCCAAACACTTCGAGGTCTGGACGTTGTCTGCTGTGCATGTGTCAGGTGTACCAATGTCTGTGCTGGTTCTGGTTGTTTAAGTGATTTGCACCTTCTTAAGTTTTGATAAATCCTATTTCAGTATGAGAACAAAGAAAAGAAAGTTTCCCTCTGCGAGGTTTCTGTGAAACCACATTAACTTTGTATGCATGCAATTCGCAAAGTGAACTAAGAACAAGGGTTGTTTAAAGAGGGGGTAGTATGCCTCCTTTTAAAAAACTCTTTTTTTTGAGTTTTATATCATGTTATATATATAATTAAAAAATAATAATTCAGGGGAAGTCAGCCAAAAAAAAGAAAAAAAAATAGAAAATCACATCTACCTAGACCCCTGTGACATGAGTTAATGGCCAGCACAGATAATCTTCAGATAACTGCCTTTCATGTTTAACCCTGTCAATGCTCCACTATCAAGGGTGTCATTCAAGGACCTGCATGTGCCCTGGGATAGGTCACCTCCCCTGGGCCACCCGGTCTCACATCCCCTCTCCCTCAAGCCACTCTGTTTCCCCCATCTCCTTAACAGACGGTACATTTCTTTTTGTAAACGAATGAATGTGCAGTATTTGGTTACTGAAATACATTTATTTAAATATCCGTTAGAATCCGTTGTCCATTTGGATGAGCAAATTTCGTTTTATTTAACAATCATGACAGAAAAACATCAACCACAACCAGCACCACCAACCCCTTTGCAAGAACATTTTTCCATCATCCACATCTCAACAGTCCATGGCAACGACATACCCGCAGCTTACGACAGAAAAAGTGGGGAAAAGGGAGAGAGGAAGGCGGTGAGGGGAGGCAGTGTGGTTAGGCTGTAGATCAGGGCTGGGAGGATGGCGGCACGACCAGGAGGTGACAGGGGAATAACATCCCTTTCTCCTCAATCGACAGGGACCATAACTCCTGCCTCTCCAGGGACAGATTGAGAAAGGCAATAGCCCTAGGGGCTGTGAAGCACGGATGCTTAGGAGAATTGAAAGTTAAAAGAAAAATGCAGTTTGCTGAGCCACTGCCACTGATTGAGCCAGAGGTGTTGTTCGTGGCCACTGGATTTTTTTTTCCTTCTCGTTTTATGTAATTTAAAAAAGGAGTCCAAATGGAATACTGTCCAAGTTGATGATCAAACAGTAAATCTCCATGGGTTATTGGAGAACATCGTCCCACAGAGTTTCCTAGCAATAGTAGTGAATGTGTTATTTGTATTTTTAAACAGAGAGATTGGAAGAGACTAGAAAAGAAGTCTGTGTGACATGCAGAGCAGGACCACCAAACTGGAGCTTGATTTTAAGTGCTGAAGCTCTTTGCACATCACAGACTATTTTGGATATTACTATTTCAGAGGTTATGCATTGGCTGCTGTACTCTCTGCATGTTATTCCATGCTTTTATTTTAGTTTTATTTGTTTTTCTATAAATCTTGACATCCTATAATTTTATTTAGATTTATAGATTACTTGCTAACGCATATAATTATTGCTACATATTCGAGTTTTTCTTTAATTTATTGACTCTTATCAAATTCTCTATCATCAGTTTTATTCCTTCTCATGTAAGTGAAAACTTGAGTGACAATGAATTCTTTAAAATCTTTGTATCTCATCAAGCAAAGCAGTTTTCTGCATTACATCATGAGAATTCCCTTCAACCTATCTGAGTTTCAGTCTTTACATTCTTCTGTCTGAAACTTCACTATTCTCTTTCTACCACAGTTTTAATCCTGCACTCTGGAGCTTACCAGGCAAGAGCAGCCATGGAGCAGCTTTCGTAGCCTGATCAATTTCGCAGCAGCTCATTGAGTAGCTTTTAATCCCCATTTTATTTTCAGTTGTAACCCACAGACAGTAAGTCGCTCCGGGGCTCTCGTGTTGCCTGCTGCAAGCCAAGAGACAATAAATTTTAATACATTGTCTCTGGGAAATTACACGTGTTTAATCATTGATTTTTATTGGCTCATCATGATAACATTATTCGAGCTGGTGAGGCTTGGATCATAAAAAGAAAAGAGCTTGAATTAGTAATGACATATTCAAGACTGAACTTGACAAATAGAAATGTGTGCACAGGCTAGTTCCTTTGTCTAATGCACAGGTTATTGATTGGCAGTGTAACTGTAATATCAATGGACAATATAATGCAGTACTTTTTAAAACCCTCTTATGTTATAAAGAAGAACAGTCATAAGCTATTTTATCTCCTGTTTTATTGTATCAGTCTGCATGGTGGACCCAAGATTTACTAACTAGATATTTATTTTCAAATTGATTCTGAATTAAAATGCATCATATTTGTTTATCTCTCAGGGACTCTATAGTTTGCAAAGTTGACCTTTTTCCAAACAGCTTTACTATTTTGAATCAAAATTACACTTAATTATTTTCATCTTTCCAAAATATTTGAATATTATAGAAATTAGTTGTTCAGTGTACCAAAAAGAAGAAAAAAATATTCAATTTGATTTTAAAATATTTGTCTTGTTATTGTTTTTGGACCTTGATATTACCTATACAAAATACTGAAGTTCATGACCACTCAGCTTAAATTATTGATTTTACCACGCTGAATTAACAGCTTTAACTACATCAAAACTGTACATTACTTCAAAATTTTAATATTCAATATTCTTTAAACTTTCTTTATTTACAGTTTTTTTAAAGTAAGAAAATCCTATTCTTTTTTTATTGAATTGAAAAAGAAAACAGAAGTAGAGATTATTTGATTTTAAACCGTTTCAATCTATCATTAGCTTTAGTTGAACCCAAAGACAAAATGACCTCTACAGTCCATACTGACTTTTTCATTTTGAAATTCAAAGTATTTTTTGTCAGATTCATTAAAACTGTTTTCTTTTTGTTTTGCTTCAGTGTGTGGAAACTAAACAGAAACAATAATTCGTTAATTATCAGGTGTATAGAAGAATCCAAAGCAATTTGGACTGAAGAAAAAAATCTGTTGCATCCTTCTTAGCTTTCATTTGATGTTCTTAATTTTCTTTTACCTTCACTATATTTCATTCTAGCGAGTAGAGAGCATGAAAGGTGAAATTTAAATGTGTTGGCATCAAGATTTATCGACTGGTTATAAAAAAAAAAAAGAATACCGGGATCATTAAGTCCAACTCTACTGCCATCAGGCTGATGAAAGCCTTCATACACACAAATTCCATAATGCCTGCTGTGTGTGCTTGTGTGTATAAGAGATGTGTTAAGGTAGATTGACTTTTAATGTAAATGGGAAAGGTGTCTATTGACATCCATATAGTTTTGCCCTCTGTGTCCCTGGTAACCTTATTACACTTTAGAGTACTGCAGAAAACGCACAAGTTTTATAAACATTGCATGAAACCATGGAATACCTGGGTGTCTTTGGGTATTTCCTGCTTTATTTTGTTACTTATAAATGCCCTATTAAAGGCTGTGGATGAACACAGGAATACAGAGGTGAGTTCACCAGCTTACCTGTGGGTGCAGAGTGCTCTCCATGTAAGTTCCCCCTGATGCACGCACACATAAAACATACACACTCAAACTCATACTGGGGGCAGGTTAGCCCTGCTCGACACCAGCACCTGCTCCGCTGAAGGTGAAAGAAGTGCTCACTTGAGCTCATTGAAAAGTAGATGTGACAGTAAATTTTTCAGGCCCTTGTGAGATGGGAGATCTTGTTATAGCAGTCAGGATGGGGGTCAGGGCAGTGGCTGCTTGATGATTGAGGAAAAGAGAAGTAAATTCATTCTGCTTCGGGCACTTTGTCAAGTGCCAGTAGCTTACCGCTGAGAGCCACTCACCCATCACCGTGTTACGGCCCCAGAGGTCACATCCACCACCATAAATCTGCCTCGCCTCCTCGCCTGCTAAACCTATTGCCTCACCTCGACTGAGCACAGGCAGGGAGAGATGCTGCAGCTGCTGCAGCTACCTCTCATAGTCACTCAAATGAAAAAAGAAGACAGAGGAGGGAACATAGATTGTCCTTTTTGATGCTGCTGATGGTGTAAGCAGAACACTGGGAGTGCTTTACACAAGGGGGTGAGGCACTTTTAGGATGAATGGTTGTGTGTGCGAAAAGAGGAAATGCATTTGGAATGGATGCTATTTTGTATTGAAAAGTGATATGTATGCTTATGCAGTTTGATTATTAGCATATTTCCTTTTTTTTACATTTTCAACAGTTTGCCCTTGTGTATTTGAGTGACTATGTTTTGTTTTTAACTGACATAAAAACAATTTAAAAGTTCAAAACTACGCAGAACAAATACAAATACTTACAAATATAACGAGAGAAGGTGTCTGAGTGCCAAGTTGGTGGTTTGTAAATCACAACATTTTCTCTGAAACCTCAGACTCAAACTCTCTTTCTTCTTATTCCAGCCATGTGTTTTCTCAAACTCCTCTATGATCTTCTTCAGTCAAGCAGAGAATGCCAACTCCTCTAAACATACTTTAGCTTTCTCTGAGTCCTGTGGCTTGTGATGAGAGGTGTTTGTGTATGAGGCTTCATGTCGCTCCTTGATTGCTTTAAAAAGGGAATTCAGAAACCTGGCTTGGGTTCCTTTTCATACTTCTCAATCTACTTCTGGTAAAGCTGCTGTCACAGTATTTATTATCACACAATGTATGTTGGCATGTCTAAACATGCATTTGACATGGATCTAAACATTGAGGAATGAAATCCGTATGTCACTTCTATGAAAAAAGCACGTTAATGATAATCCCCCCCCTCACTTTGCATATTGCATGTGTAGTAGGACTTCTTTCACATTTATTTAAGTGTCTTTATTATTGGGTTGGGTTGTAACATTTGACAAGCACTAATAAAAATCTACCAGCAGTGCCACATACAGTCACTGGTCTCTTTACTCCCCTTTTAGAAACAGCAAGTATGATCCATTTTCAGTGATTGTTTCTTTCTAGTGTTTGTCGTCATATACCGCACTGCAATTATACATCATTGTGTGGTCATATGCATTAAGTTGTCAGTGTGATTGGGTGTGTACAAATGTAAGCACGCATCTTCCAAGCTTGTAATATGTCACCGGCTGTCTGTTTTCAATAAAGCTTCTTATTAGCTGGTGATTACCCTGCCTGTATCTGGCTTCTTTCAGCAATTCACTGGAAATTAGAAAGGCCAGGGGCACACTGGGAAGAAAGGAGTGAAAACTTCCTGAACCCAACCTTCCCTCTGCACCGCTCACTGCCAAAGTTATCCTTATCTTTTCAGAAAACTTTTTAGTTGTTTTTCCTCCAAACATTCCCAAACTCTGATTTGGTAAAATGCAGTTACTTTCCACATGAACAACATACATGTTCTTTTACCCATGCTCTAAGGCTTTATCACAGCATGACTGTTCTGATTAAATTGATAATGACTGCTATGTTATATTCAGTTACAGTTTCCAGTGTCTTGTATATAATTATTTGTAATACTACATAGCATGTAGGTTTCATAGTGATCTACATTGTGATGTAAATTTTTTTTTTTTTAAATTTCAACAGTTTATGAACAAAGCCACATTTAAATGACATCATCAGAAGGACATACACATTGCTTTATCAAATACTCTGACTATGACAAAAATGAAATGTAATAAAAAAAAAAAAAAACACAAGAGTTTGGATCCTGATGCTGTACGTCCAATGTCAAATAATGACAAATTAACAAATTTTGTTAATTTGTCAAAATTAACAAAAGGTTTGTTAATTTTGAAGGTTAACAAACCTTCAAAATATGAAGGTTTGTTATGAACAAACCTTCATAACAAACCTTATGAAGGTTTGTAAACCTTCATAACAAATAAAGGTTTGTTATGAACCTTTCAGAGGTTCATAACAAATTATGTAATTATATCTGTAAAATTACCACAAATAAATTTGCCAAGTTTTGAAACTTTTAAAGGATTTTTTTTAATTTTTTTTTTTACCTCATGTCAGATCCCACTATATGATAAAATGTGATCATCGTAAAATGAAACAATTTCTGAACTTGTACTTTTGTTTACACAAAGGTCTGTTTATACTGCAGAAAGCTTTTTGGGGTATTTTTGTGGTATAATTGTTTTACTGCTGTCACAGGCCAAATCAGACTATCAGCACAAAGTTTTACCTCATAAAGCTGCCCTTGCAGGGAGGTTTGCCTTCTTGGATGTAATCTGAAGCATCATGGAGAAGTTATGTAGTACAACTAAAGAACATTTACTGTTTGTTCAATAATACAAATATTTCATTTCCATCATCTAATATACTGTAATTGCATTCTGCTAGCTTTAAATTATCCAATGAGTTTATTTCTTTCTTTTTTTTTTTTTTTTTTTTTAACAAACTCAGCATTTAATCTGAGTCACTAATGGTGGACATTGAAGGATTTTACAGTGCTTACATTCAAATGAACCAAACTCTCTGGGATTTGGGTTTGAGAAACAGATTTTCAGTTTACAGTCTATGGCTGTGTTGTCGTTAATGTAGCAATGGGACTCATTGCACATAGTTTCAATATCAAAATTCTGTGGTCACTTCAATCTTTCTCTTACTTTGAAGTGTTTTTAATTCTGTTTCCAACCATTGTTACAGCAAAAGTCACAGCCACAGACAACATGAACGTAATTCTAACTGCAACTCTCTTCTAAGCAAGTAAACACAGAAATGTGTCAAATTTGTTTAACCTTTGTAATTCACACCTAGTCACACTGACCACTCTCCTATGGACTAGCCACCCAGCCATCTGTCGTTTTACATAGAAATGTGACAGAGACATATGAAGATGCTGCATAATGTGTGTAGATACATGTGTTAAAGGCAGGGTGCCCACCCTGTTCAAATAAGCATTCGTCTGAGGAGACCAATCCATACACCAGTGTCGAGATGAAGAGCAGTGATGACTGGTTGTGAATAACATGACTGAGACAAGACAGTTGGCAATCAGATGAAGTAGATTGGTTCACGACAAACGAAAAACTCACAAAGTCTACATGTTGTTATCCTATTGTATATTTAAGAACTTTACAGGGTCCAATATCCCATAGTTAGAAATATTACAAAATTTTAGTAATTACCTGGTATGTTTTGACTTTTTTTGTTTCTTCTAAACAGGAAAAGACTTTCTCATTCTGTATCAAACAAATTAACAGCTTCAGGACTTACTTTTACTTTTTTTCAATAAACATGTTTCTTATTACACGATTTTTATCAAAAAAAGATAAAGTTGTAAATACCTGAAATCTTCACAGTTAGTGTAAGATAAGAGATATTTAGATATTTTCTGAAGATGTATAAATAAACATATATCTCAAAATTTGATATCTGTCTCACATTTTAATTTAAAGCTTCTTCAGATATGAAATTTCATATGTATATGAAACTGATATATATAAATTGCTTATATATTCAATTATTTCATTTTTGTACTGCAAAGCTTTTTGTAAGTTCTTTTTATTTTCTGCTTTGATTAATTTTATATCATGTTATTGCAGTGGCTGTGTTCTAATTACCTTTTTTGCATCATGATTACCGTAGACAAAATTTGTGATGATGTGCAGAAATGAAGTGTTTGAAAATGTGCGCCCAGAAATCCAAAGAGCCAACAATGACTGTGTTTGACTGTCTTCAGGTCAGTTACCCAATCCATGTGCTGAGGAAAAATCCCTGCTTCAAACGTCCACATTGACTCCAATGGGTAAAAAGGTAACTTTCTTTTTATATATGCGCAGAATTTACATAACATTATTGGTCATTCAGGGAAATTGTGGTTTGGATAATTGTGGTTTGGGAAAACAGCAAAATGGTCTGAACAGGTAGACAACAAATTTAGATGCATCACTTTTTGGACATGAACATTTTGAAATTTAGACAATTCATAATTTGGGCTTTATGCTCATCAAAATATGTTCCTTTTGTCACTGCCTAGCAACACTTCAGCTGGACTGGGATCAGCATTTTTAAAAGATTTTTCTTTTTCTGTTTGTCTTCAAATATTTAATGAAAGAAGAATTAACAAAATTGATCTTACAAACAAGAAATAACATGTATTTCAAAGTAAATTATGTAAAAAAGAAAGATATAAAAGACATGATGACTCAACAATAACCTCCAAATAATTTGCAACTACACAATTAAAAATTGTACAGTTGCAAATAGGATTGCCCCAGATTCAAATCAAATCGGTTAACCTTTAGAGTTAAATAACAGTATGGAAAATTTGCTTATTCTTTTATTAAATTCAGTTCAGATCTTTATGCAAAATGACAAAATATCCACATTGGTCCTGAGAGGTAACAGCAGGACAAAAATATTTAGAAGTAAGCAGGCAAACTGAAAACATTTATATGCTTTTTCTTTTTCTTTTTTTTTTTTTTTTTTAAGAAAATTATCGCATGTATAACAGCCAGACCCTTTAGTCAAAATCAGTTTTGATGAGTACATTATGTCAGGGTGGAAATGACTTAGAAGACTTCCAGGACTCGGCAGAAGTCTCTTTCTGGCTTCCTCCAAGCCTCCCACACAGGCTCCTCAGTGCTTAACTGACTGCCTCATCACTGAAATACATCCAGCATCCAGCACTAACATTTAACAAACTCATCCCCCTAGTGGCCACTACCAAAACCACTTCTCATACACTTTATACAATATTGCATTTACCTTTTAAAAAAGAAAAAAAAAATCCTTCATCATAAATGTTATGATTAAAAGATATTATGTAATAAGATTGTTTTACAAGCTCATCTGGTAAAAAAAACAAAACAAAAAAAACCCAACATAATATTTATAATGATTTTTTTTCAGTTGAAATACATATTTTTTTTCTAAAATTCTCTTTCATTGCTGACTATGCTATCATTTCTGAAACTCCCAGAATCTAGTGAAAACTGATCTTAAAAGGTAATGTTTGTTTTTGTATGTAATTGTTTTAAAGGATATTTTTTTTTCTGCTCACATGAGCAACTTTCATAATGTGTATGAATATTTTATTGATACTGCTAGACATTACACACCACATAAATTATGATTAAATGATGTTTGCAGTTTTTCATCATCACTTTCTGTCATTTTTTTTTGTCTTGGCAAACAGCTCCTGCACAACATCTTTCAATTGTCCTACTTCCGAACTGATCGAAGCCGACAATGTTCTCTGGCTTTGTTTTCCTTTGCAGCTGTTGGGTGGTCCGTGCCTCTCTCCCTCTCTTCTTGCACTGTCGCACTCTCGCTCATTGTCAAGTTCGCTCTGTCTGTTTCTCTTCACTTGCTGGGAGTTTCAGACGCTGTCTGAAACCCAATACCTGAGTGTACACAATTAAGTTCACACCAGAGGTTGTTGGGTGGAATTGTGATCTCATTCCGCCCCATCTGCAAGTTAGGACAGCAGGATTTGAACAGAGTATGTGGGTGGTTAGTTGGTCAAGGTTAGCTAAATACTTGGAAGTGGGCATGATGTATGTGTTTCAATAAGGAAAGGTTTGTAGATGAATAACAGTTGGAAGTTGAAATCTGTAGTTTGTTGTGAGATCCAAATAATGCATTACATTTTTTTTATTGTTATTTTGTGAAAGCAAATATATATATATATATATTGTAACAAGTATTTATATTGTTTCTGTAAAGTTGAAAAATACTAAGATTAAAATTCCACATGAGCGGAATGTTACTAAAAACAATTCACAGAGTCACAAAGAAAACTATTCCTGGTTTACCCAGCTGAGCTCACCCCAGCTGACCTTTTCATCCTGTTAAGTGTTTCAGTGTTGGACCTGTTAGCCGCAGCTCCCTCTGAGTACAGTTCACACGCGATTGGGAGTCCCATAACAGGCCAGCTGGAATATCCAGTCCACTCTTTCAAATGTACAGAAAACAAAGCCTCTGTGGAGTCACTAGTGGTCAGTCAGCATGTCAGTCATTCACAGGGAGTGTTTTGAACCTAGATGCGTGTACTAATATTTGGATGGTAGTTAATGCATATGACTATGTTCTAAATTCAACATAGAGTTTTTCTACATTAACTGTTACCTAAAGCGACCACTAAGCACAGATATGTGATTGAAAAGCTCTCTTTATAAAACTCCTTAAACATAAACAAGTATTTTAATGTATTTACTACTGACTTTTTGTGTTAGACTGATCTTGTAACTTTTTAGCTGAAAATGTTGGTTCCTGCTCTTATGTAGAGTGACATCACAATTTTATGTGTTTATTGAAGAGTGTGTTGTTGTCTTGATCTTTCACAATCCAAATTTTACATTTTTAATCCATGGACTGGAAAGTAACTTGTGCAATATTGACAACCTAGAGGTGTGATATGTGATCAGAGATGGGCCCAATCCAATGTAGCATCAGTACCTGGTCAAATACTGATATCGCTACTATTTACCGCAATGCGATGTTGTTGCTTGTGGTGGTGGTTTTTGAACCTTTTACAGCATTTTACTTCCTGTTAAACCAGAGAGCTGAAAGCTTTTTAAAATACAAGTATGTTCTAATGTCTACTGTGGTTCATGTCCAGCTATTCACTCTCTCCTTTGTCTCAGTCATCTGCATATGTAGAATCTCAACTACTGACCATCTTGTAAAAAGAATATTTTCAATGTTTGTTATGTAACTGTTAAACTGTTAAAGTATATGTGCAAATTTAAATGGCATGGCTTATAGTTTATGTATGATTAGCTTGTAAATCACAAGAATTGAAATAACAGTAAATGCTTAAATAAATAGGTTGTGGATCGAAAAATATTGGAATCTGTGGATTAATAAACCCAGATATAAGGATTGGATCATAACCCAAAAATCATGGATTGGAGCATTTCTTGCTGTAATGGCATTTTTCTTCCTTTTTTATCCATTGTCACAAGTATAGTCAAAAGGTATCTTCAAAAAGATGACCATCAGTACACATTCCAATTTGTTTTAATTGATTTATAATGCCTGTTTATGAAGAGGCACTTTCAGCTAGTAGAAGACTAAATTTTACCTCTGACAAAAGAAATACTTAAATTAAACTGGACAACACTACACCACATTATGCATTATAAGTTGTGCACAAAGGTTTAAAAATTGTACCCATTGATCAATTGTATCTCACACATAAACACTCCTGAAAATTCCTTGGGAGGAGAGAGCTGCAGGTTCATGTACCAGTTATGTTCCATTAATCCAAAGCAACCTGTGGTGATTGATCAATTAGCCCCGCTTAAAACAGGAGCTCAACGTGATCAATAGCACTGATCATCAGGCAGAGGATTTTCATTAAGACCTGCAGCTCTAAATCAGTAAACTGCATTAGCATAGTCGAAATCGACTACATGGAATGCAAAATACCCAAATAAATAAAATAAAATAAAAACACAGACGGTTGCCTCTGACTTACTGCTGAACTGAGTGTAAATGACAAATTACATAATACTGGTTTCCAAGAAACCTGTTTTGAAGTCAAAGGTCTTTTTCTAATAACACATAAAAAACAGCCAATTAAATATTAGGACAAAACCAGTGACTGCTAGACAGGTTCTATCTATACAATGCTCAAAAATGTCACTTTCATGTATAGTGAAACATTTGAAAAAGTATTCGCGATCTAATAGGCTATATGTTAGGAATAGGTTACCATGGGTTCTGACTAGGTCCTTCTTGTATTGTCAGCTTCAGTCTTGGTCCACCATTTAATGATTGCTTGTTTTATCATTATCCGTATTAGCAGGTGTAGCTACTAAAAAAAAGCCAACCCTACTGTCCATGGGGTTGCCTGGCCTTTATTTAGTCTGTTCTTTCTGAGGTACTTCATCACACAGTGTATTTTTTTTTTTATGCAAGATGGTTTTGAAAAGTCTAACTAAAAATAATTGTAACCCTAAGTACAACTTACTCCCAGTTTCTCTTAATAGTCTTTATGTTACCACAGTGAGCATGTCTGGTTGTATTTTCCCTTTTGGCTACTCATTGTTGACCTGTTTTGTGAGTTACCTGGAAAAACAGCGGATGTCCCTTGCACCGCAGCGATACGTCTGATTCACGACCCCATCGAACCCATGGGATCACCAGTGGGCTAAAACACAAAAATACAGTCAGCTGGCATTGACAAACACACCTTTCTCACCCTTCCCTTAATCTCAATGGGGCCAAAAGCCATTGTCTCACTCAAACAATCCTCATTGAATTAAACACTGGCAGCAAGCTTTTTTCAGTGAGGCTGAGCACACTGCTGTCATGGGTCTGATCGTTAATGTGCCATCACTGCACCGCACATCCTCAGCAGACACAGGCAGCACTGAGACTATTTCCTCCATCTGTAGGTGACTGTGCACATGTCCAGCTATGTTTAAGTGTGACTAACTTTTCCCAATTGTAAAAATGTCATAGGATCAAAAATGCAGTAGTTCTGTCATTTAGCAAACAATTATTTATAGTGAAGTAAATACAAAAGTATTGTCACACAAAGTATTTTTGAAGTTAAAAGAAAATGTTTTTTTCTAGAACATTTTGCTATTAAGTGACAAATCGTATTTTATTCATTGATAAATATAGAGTAACACTCTCCATGAAATATGATTTCTCACAGAATAACAAATCTAAAATCTTTGCAGTCCTACATGACAAAATGAATTTGGACACCCTTGCCGCAAAAAGGTAGGAAGAATCGGACAAATAATGAACCAACAAGGATTCAGTCAAAGCACAATGACACCCACAACTGCTATTTGTTTTATATAAGCAAACCTGCACAACTCACCACGTATGAAAGTGTCCTCACCAACCTGAACCACAACAACAGCAACAAAAAAATGTGTATTTCTACTTTCAATCTCCAAAGACAAAGCCAAGAAACTAAGACCAAAACATTCTATACATTTGCCTTTTGTTTTATCTAAATTTGACTGCACAATTTAAAAACTTGATCTTTTTCAGTTTTTGCATAAAAGATTCGATCTGTCCTGTTTCAATTAGGCTATTACAACTCATTAAAGGCACCTTTTCTTGAAATTACCTTTAGAGTATGTAAAAAATGTCCAGGTTGCACTGTGATAAAACTTGAATGAAAAGTATTTATACTGAATCAGGTTTTACCTTGTTACAAAGGTCAGTGTCAGAGGGAGAATGCTGTCTAAAGAAGATGCTTACATTTCTATAACAGTGTAAGGCTGTGCCCTATCGCTGCGTATTGGCGGGAAGGAAGGGAGTTGGTCATAGAGATACTGGGGCAGACAGGAAAAGATCATCCTGGTGTTACCAGTGCTGAGGTGAAGCCTGCAACCACCCCCGCAGCCAGGCCAACACAAAAATTTCTCAAATGCTCACACAGAGTTTACCACGTTAAAAACACAAACATCGACCTTTTTATGCTTTACTATAGCTCACCTTACACAATCTCTGTTGGAAGTGCTTTACACTTTCCTGGTGTCCATACTGATGTCTTGAAAGTTTAGAAATACTTTTATTGAGGTAGCTTGACAGCATGATGACATTTCCATGAGTTATGCTTGGGTTGAGGTGGGTGGGATGGATGGACGGATGACACTGTATCCACCCCCACTGGGGAGAGGAAGTCCCTATCAGAACACAACAGGAAAAGGACAGAGCAAAAACAAGTGCATGTCTTTTTGCACATTAAATCACTTCCTGTAGGACATTAAATTATTTCTTTCTGAGCCTCTACATTTGAACAAATGGAACTTCTCATTTTGGAAGGCAAATTGATCACGTCTTCCGATGGATGTGGATGTAAAAGCTTGTTGCAAAAGGTGTTTGCACTGAGAAGTGAAATGCTCTCAACCAAAGAGAATTTGAGATGGCACAGAATACATCTGCATCATTTAATTCCTGTCCGTTGGCCAGTTTGAAAATGGAATTCTGTGCAGCCTATCAATCTGATTTACTTCTTTGACTTGCAGATGCGATGACTATCGTCGGATACAAGAGCAACATAAATCCCTGTTCTGTGACACATCACAAGTCCTGAGTCTGAACCTGGGGCCTTGATCACCATCCAAAATCTGAAACAAAGAGACAAAGGTGTCTGTGTTGCTTGTATAGAAAAAACTCTTTGAATTGGGACAATACCAGATAAAGACTCAGTTTTGCTTAAAATAAAAAAAAGTAACATTACCTTTTACGCCATCTGGATTATTCATGTTTTTTTATATTGACTGGCATATTGTAGGCATGGCCGGCACAGCTTAGACATATTGGAAATGCAGGTCTCCCTGTGCTGTTCTCATCGCAGGGCACAGCTGTAAAAAATATGACTTCCTTCCCTCAGGCAATTTCCTGTTTATGTCGGAATGCAGGTCAGGAGAGGAGTGTAGTCGTCCTTACCTCATCTATCGCCATCGTCATACAAAGTAAAGTTGACGCAGGATGTTATAAATTCCACTATCCTCTATTTGAAGAAAATATCTGTCCTGGAATGTTTGCCTTTATTTAATTAGACAAGACTCAAATCCCTAAATTACTCTCAGTTGACACTTCTGCTGTCTGGCATATGTGTGAGTCTATTTGTATTTAATTGTAACATACATTGCCATTTTGTAGTTACAGTGGTGTGAAGAAGTGTTTGCCCCTTTTCTGATTTCCTATTTCTTTGCGTGTTTGTCACCCTTATGTTTTTCAGAACATCAAACCAATTTAAATATTAGTCAAAGACAGCACAAGTAAAAACAAAAAGCAGTTTTTAAATGGTGTTCATTATTTAGGGAGGAAAAACTGCAAAACTACATGTCCCTGCTTGAAAAAGTGATTTGATGTGCAGTTACATCTGTTTGCATATATGCAAACAGGTGGCTTTTGCTTTTGCTTAACATTTGCACCTCTCCTTGAAAAAAGTGACTTTGTACCTTTACTGATAACTTGATTTTAAAAGTAACTGAGTTCGATTTCAAGTTACTTTATTAGTTCCATTCAACAGCTGCTGACAACAGCCCCCGCTGCCTTACCATAAAAATGACAACCAGGATGAGTCAGCTGTGTTTAAGGGTGGCATTTCCTCAACTTCTTCAACTCTGCCTCACTTACTGATTTTGCACTGAAGTCCTGCTTTTGTTTGAATGATGGGGAAACTCCTGAAGTTTAGTCGCAGCTCTCTTCTTGACACCACTTGGTGAGACTTGCTCTGTCTATTAGACTGTGCTATACTCAAATGTTTCCTCAAGTTTGATGTATTGTTGAAGCTATTGATAGGTTGGTAGACTATTATTATACCCCAAGATAAAAAACTATGAGATGCAGTTGTTATGTGTTGATTTCATACTACAAGAGTTGACTGGAAAAAATACAATTGACAGTACAAAAAAAGTTTACAATAAATATTGATATCAGTTGACATAAGCCTAAAAGCAACATAAATACAGTGAGAAAATTGTAAAACAAAAAATAAATTTTTTTACATGCAACGTTAATGTTAGTTTATTCAGAAAAATCTGATCTGTGCATCAGAAATCAGCCAGAAAGCCTATTCTAGGATTCATTTGTAGTGGCTCCATCCTCCACTGGAGAAGT
>CAEFZY010003280.1:0-23861 GCA_903066815.1 Brachyrhaphis roseni
GCACTTATTAAACTACTAATTAAACAAATAAGTTTGAACAGTAACTAAGTATTTTCTACATAAACTTGGCCTCCACACTATTTATAACCAAGATTTTTCTCAAAATTTCTCATTTATTTTTAGAACATCTTTGACTTTTCAAACTTAAACATTTTCACTTTTTTCTCAAATTTCTGAAAATAATCCCAAAATTTATTTTTGTCGCAAATTTTTGACCTTCATACTTCATACAATTTTCATGTTTCTCCAAATTTTTTGATATTAATCTCAAAATTTCAGACCTTTTGTTTATATCTCAAATGTCCTTCTTTCTTCTGGAAAACGTCTGAAATTACCTTCAAAATTTTTGAGTTTTTTTTCTAGAAAATTTTGGACTTTTGAAACTCAAAAATGTTTTTCTCAAACATTTATGAGATAAATCTTAATAATTTTGTGGAAATTAACTTTTTATTTTACTACATATCTACAATGTCTCTAATACGCCGTCGTACTGATCCGACCAATAAAGCCGATTCTTATCGGCTTTATTGGAACAGCGGAAGCTGTTCACCTGTTCGCCACTAGAGGGAGCTCTTTGTGAACGTCTCTTCTGTTCCCGCAGGGTGTCATCGACTACATCTTCTTCTCCAAGACACACATGAGCGCCGTGGGCGTCCTGGGCCCGCTGGACAGCCAGTGGCTGGTGGACAACAACATCACCGGCTGCCCCCACCCCCACATCCCCTCGGACCACTTCTCCCTGCTGGCCCAGCTGGAACTGCAACCCCCTGTTCCCCATTCGCTCAACCCCCTGAACGGCCTGCACTTGCCGGTCCACAGGTAGTGCAGCCTGGGAAAGCCCCGCCCACACCTCTAACCTCACCCAGTCAGCTTTTAAACACTGCCCTCCCTCCCAGCTTTATACAGGACCCTGTACAGCTCACCATCAGACTCGAACAGGAGGAGTGAAGTATTCGCCCGTTTGTTGCTCCTTTTCGTACCTTTTGTGTTACGTTGATTAATTTCCTCCCTTTAAAACGAAGCTTGATACCAAAAATTGGGGATGAAGCTGCTGAAGTGACCCGCCTTAGATGAGATCATGATGGCTCGTTGATTCTGTTCTAAGATAAATTCAACACGAAACGTGACGAGAGACGAGATGACTTCTGTCCCAGTTTGTTTTTCATACATTTAAGAAATAAATCTTTTAAGTCACAGTTTAATAGTAATGATATAAGATACTACAAGGAGTATTAGGGCTGTTGTAGATGGGAAAAAAAAAAACTAATTTGTGAGAAAAAAATAAGAAATTCTGAGATTAATTTCAGAAATTTGGAAATTTCAGAATATTTTTTAGTAAATAATTGACTTTTCAAACTCAGAAAATTCCGCTTTTTTTCTAGAAAATTTCTGAGATAAATTTCAACATTTCTGAGATTTATCTTGCAAATGTTTTACTTTTCTAACCCAGAAATTTTCATGGTTGTTTTTGTAAAAAAAAAATAAATAAATTCTGATTTTATTCTAAGAATTTCTGCTTTATTTTCTCGTACATTTTCAAATTTTTCAAAATTCTGAGACTAAACTCAGAATTTCTGAGTTTTTTCTCACAAATGTACTTTTTTTTCTATCTACAGTGGCCCTTAAATGATGTGGTAAAATACATGTATTTCTCACTACAAAAAGCTGAATTTATGAACGTTACGAGGATGTCAAACATTTATTGGTGTTTATCTTTGTTTCGTTGGGTTTATTTTGGGGGTTTTTTGGTTCATATCTAAAATTCACGAGCCACGAAATGCCAAAAAATATGTAAATTAATGAAATCTGACAAATGATCAGGAGATTTTAAGATTAAAAACATTAAAACTCTGTTTTTAGAAGTAGTATTAGAAAAATGGGAGGCAGGATCTAAAACCTCAGCACACTTCCTGTCGCTAATGCATTATTTTTTGGGGGAGGGCGGGCAGTCGCATATCCTGTAGTTTGTGTTATTTTTTTTCTTGTTACTTTTGAGATTATAATCTTTGGTCTGTTTTGTCACACCAGCCAGTAAATGATGCCTCTTAATATAAACAAGCTGCTTTTTTCATCTCATCCAATTAGAAGTATTTATTTTGATAATCTGGGATTATCCGTCACCTTTATCAATGATGCATTCTTCACTTTTTGAGGCACCTCACAGCGTTTTAACTTGTAAGAACAGCAGTTCACACCAAACTAGCCAAGTTCTCTCATTTCTGCTTGATTTGCTCAGTATATTTTATACTCACAGATTATATTCTTTCTCCTGATGTTGTTTTAAAAGTTTCCCCGTCCCTGATTGGCCAAAGAATCGAGTGACATACAATCTGTCTTTACTGGGGTAGCTTAGCGGTGCCAGTCGATGACTCCTAAACAGAATGTATTTAGCTGCTTCTGAGGTTTAAAACTAAAAGCCCTTTATGTACGTTAGAGCTCAGGGCTTTGCAGTACCTCTCACACTAAAAACTCTGAGTCACTTTGAATAAAAATACACAGAAAAATGTTGTTCCGACATTTCTGTATAAGCACAGGTAATGTTTGTTCTTGCACACGTACATAATGTTGTATAATTCCTACATCTTTGTGCATTTTTAATAGAAAACAACTATTGGTGCAGTTGTCCTTCTTGCCAAAACAGTTGTCATGGTGCATAAAAATGCTAAAAAATTAGAGTTTGTGATGTTTTCTTCCTCACTGATCAGTTTGGGATGCAAAGCAGAGTTTAGGGCGGACAAAACGGAAAATGTTGAAAATCTTTATCAAGTTAATTGGCTTTTAGAGTTCAGGTGTATGAAATTTAACAAATAAGAGTCTGTATTTATTGCCACTCCAGATAAACCTGTAAATAAATTAATCTCTTATTGCAGCCGCATAATCTATTCTACAGTAACTTTAATCTGAGAACAAAGATTTACATTAGTTTATTCAAAAAATAAAAAATCTTCATTATAAAGTAACTGCTCTTTGCAAATTTATCAATTCCAACAAAATAAAATAATGAAATAATTTCTGTTAATAAAATGTACTTTCTATTTTGATCAGCCTTTCTAGGTACTTGTAATAATTAATTCTTTGTTTTCTAGGGAATAAATATGACGTGACATGAAGTCCTATTAGTTTTAGCAATGAAGCTCGGCAAGAAACCGAGAAAAATAAAAATAAAGTGTGACCATTTATTGAAGGAAGCAAAGAAACATCTAAAACCAAATAAAAAAATTAATTGATTTAGTTTTACCAGCTCAATAATAAACTAAACTTACAAATTCTAATTAAAAATCTGTTTTATACATAGACCATATTAAAAGAAATTCACAGTTTACAGACTTTAACTGCTTGTTTTTTGAGAAAGATATAGTCAATTCTCAGCAGAAACAGCAGGATTTTAGCCACAATTTAAGTCACTTGAGTTGCATTTAGCCATGTTTAATTAATCAAAAGCAGATTTAGGTTCAGTAAAGTCTGCTTTTTAGTAGAAGTCACTGAATAGATGTGGTTCTATTTACTGTGAGAGTGCAAAATATTTCCCTAATTAAAAATTGAAGATTTAATTTTTGGTAAATGTAGATTTTTGATTGAGTTAAAAACATATTTCCTGATTATGCTGCTGTAATAAAAGCATGGGTCTATCATAAGGTTGTCTTTAAGGAATTAGAGTAATCACTTATTCCTACAGCAAACGTGTAAAAGGGGATGAAATGTAAACTTTTTAAATCAGGGATGAATGTTAAAATGATTGTTGAAGTCAGTTAATGCGCCTGTGGGGCATTTAACCCTTTGGACCATAATTTGAAGGTGAAAGGTCATCGGCACAACCCCAGGACAGATTGAGGCGCTAGCAGCAGCGGTTGACGTTGAGGCCTATACTTCACTCCTGAACCAACTTCACGAGGATTTTTATACAAACAGCTTTACACGATTTGACTCTTTGATGATAATACGGGGGTGTCTTTCACATTCTCACATTAAAGGAGTGCTTTTTTTCTCCTCTGAAGTCAGAGATGTACGTCATGTTGCACATTTTGTCATTGTCGGGTTTCTCTAGATGTTCCTGTACAGAACAAATGTTGCTGGTTTTATTTTTGAACTCTGTCTCTAATATTGCAGACTTTCAGATTGGAACTTTGTACGATTCGGAATAACCACGTTTTTCTCAGAAAAGAAAACGCATAAATGTTTTAGGTTTAAACTCTGTTTGTCTGGGTGGTTTTTATTTTACACACTCATGCTTTGAAGTTTGCATACACTGAAGTTAAATCCGAACAAGCTTCTCTTATTTTAGGTCAGTTAAACTCACCAAAATTATTTCTATTTGCTAAATGCCACAATAATGAGAGAATATGTCAGAGTTTTATTTATTAATGTCTTCAAAAGAAGAAGTTCACATGTAAGTGATTACTGTCTCTTTAAACGATTAGAGAAAGCGCGGATGATGACGCAGTGCTACATGGCACGCCATTGGCTAGAGTTGGCAAAGCAGCCAATCCGAGAGCGCCATGAATTTTCCTTGGCGCTGATTGACTGAGTCCCCGACAGCGGAGAAAAAGAAAACGGTAAACGTTAGCTTCTGTTGTAGAGCTAAAGCGGTTTCCACAGTATGTAATGAGGCATATTAAGGTAAACGTAGGGTATGAACTACTAAAATAGGAAGTTCTTAACGTTTTAGAGAGAGTCTCAAGTATTTTCAGCTATTCGTGGGCGGTTCTGGCGTCTAACGCCCGCGAATATCGCGGGGGTTAGACGCCAGAACTAACGCGGGTTAAAACACGAAATATAACAACTTGATGGACTGGAAATTGCATTTTAAAAGAACTGAGCTCTAACTGAATTAAGAAAAAAATACGAAGAATTGTTGCTAAAAAAAAAATTAAAAAAAGCACTTTCCCGGCACTCTCTTGATGTTCCAGAAACCTCCCCTAAACGTTAAGTCACATTCAACAGGCGCTGCGCCGTTACCTAGCAACCTCAGCAAAGCCCAGCCCGTCACCTAGCAACCCTGGAATGGGTAATTGCAATCATCACCAACCACTCTGAATGTTGGATGTCAAGCTCCTGTTGCTACATTGGTTTTATTTTTATTTTTTGTTAATTTACAGCGGTGTTCACCCAACAGAACAGCATGGGGAAAAACTTTTTAAAAATTAAAGTTTTTGGTTTTTTTTAAAGTTAAATTTTGTGGCTTAATAAAAAGAAATATCTTCATATCATTTTTGTTTGTTTTTGTTTACTTCTGAGCTAGATAATCATCTGAACATTGTTTTTTTTTTAGTTCCTGTAATGAAAAACAGAGATAAATGAAGTTAAATCTGCAGGGTGTGTGAACACAAGACATGACCCCCCATTCTTTGGGGACAACAACAAACCAATGGATATTCACCACAAACTTTTGTGGAACCACTAGACATAATTAAGAAAATTAGGGAAAATTCTGAGGATCTGCTTCATCAACAAGTGTCTTTAGTCAGAGGCTTCTTCAGACTCACTGTAATACTGACCTCTACAGATCTGTCCTACCCAAACCCAACAACATCTACAACTGTTGAACTGAATGAGAGTAATAAGAAAAAAAAAAATATTGTCCTTTTTTCAGTTTCAGTTTATACTTTCACACATTTAGCACCAATTTAAATAAATACATTTAGGCTATATTTCTAAATCAGCTTTTATAAACTGAAGACATTTCAATAATAAACACAAAGATGAAAGAAAGCACCATAGAGCAATATAACATGCACATGTTATATTAAATGATCAAAACTTCTTTTATTTCAGCTCAACCTAAACCAAAGAGGATGTGAGAACGACCTGAAAGTGAGTGAAGTTTAAGTTTATAAATCTCTAAATAAGGAAGTGGGTTTTTTATAGGTCGGAGTTTTTCATTTACTTAATGTTTTACAGGGATTTTGTTGCATTAATGCGTTTTAGGACTTTCTTTCTCTGGGTTTATTTTTATATATTTATTAATATAAATGTTTAGTCCCTTTTTATGAGCACAAACTTAGTGAATTAAACCTATTATAAAGCTGCTTGTCTGATTTTTGACAGTTTCTTCAGTCATCAAGCTGCTTTTTTCATAAGGATTTATCTGCTTTATTTATAGAAACTGAAACCAAACAAATACACCACCTCTCAAACTCAAGGCAATAAAATATCAGACATTATGGAATCATTTAGTTTTGTTCTTTATTTCTTTAATTAAAACAAATTACATAATCATGGAGTAGAAGATAACATTAAAACTGAATTTAAAAAATCTGTATAAAATAACATTTAATGAAAACAGTCTTAAAAATAAAACAGGCTTTTACACTTGACGTTGGCTCAGCTTTTTAAAATGATGTCCAGGTTTTGTTAGATGAAGCACTTCCTGTTCAGGCTGATCATCAGAAGGTTGTTGGAGAAACAGTGGATGAAGTGATGTCATAATCCCTGAAATTACAAACATAGAAACAGATTAGAGTTGTGTTCAGATCAGAAATTTAATAAGAAACAACAATACTCTGCAACAATAAAACAGTAAACACAACAAATGGATGGATGGAAAATGTATCCATAGCAAAGGATAAATTTGTCTTATTACCATTATTGTAATAATTTATGATGAATACAAGAAGCAGCGTCTGCAGCCTCTGCCCATCCTTTGAACACAACAACATACCAGTGAATACACGTCATGTCAAAGGGGCAAAAAATACTTTAATTTATTTTCAAAACTTGGTTCCTGCATCATTTACAATAAGCAGTCAGGCTTTTTATCACATTGTTTAAAACCTCTAAAAATGTATTTATAGATTAATAACAGGGAGGAAAATATCTGCAAATCAAAATAAACCTATTAAAAGACGATCATGGCTTTATGACTGATGTCAGCATTTATGGTTAACAACGGTCACAATCAGGATTAAGGTGAAATATTTGGTTCATTTTTTCTCGCAGCATATTACGCCCACAATAGAAGAAATTTAGTAAATTTCCTAAAAAAAAAAGAAAAAAAAAAAGATTAATCTCAGAATTTTTATAGAGATATAAACATGAACATTTCTGAATTTGAAAAGTCAAAAATATGCAGGAAATAATTTTGAGATTTGCATCTCAGAATTTCTTGTTTTTCATGAAAAACAAGAAAATGTCTAAATTTGAAAATTTTCAAAATTGTTGAAACACCTCAGTTTGAGAAAAAAAACTTTCTGAGTTTAGAATTTAAATATTTTGCTCAAAAACACTTTTGAGAAAAATATTTTGAGATTAATCTCAGAAGTTTTCTACAAAAAAATAAGAAAATATCTGAATTCGAAAAGTCAAAATTCGATGGAAAAAAACAAAATTTAGAATTTGAGAAATGTCAATTTCTAGAAATTTTCTGAACTAAAAAAAATAAGATTTCAAACTTTTCAAAAAAAACTTTTTATAGATTTTTTTTCAGAATAGTCTCAAAATTTCTTTTATTTCTAGCAAATTTTTAACTTTTCAAACTCACATATTTCCATGTTTTTCCAGGAAATTTCTGAGAATAATCTCAAAATGTTTTTTATTTTTTGTGAAAATTTACTCGTTTTCTTCTCTCTACTATGCCATCTACCCATGTGGACTCAGACCAGTTGTCATCCATCCATCCATAATTTCTATAAAAGTCCACAGATTTAGCTTCTTTAAATTCAGAAAATGCCACTTGGGGCTCTCAGTTTATGTCTGAAGCCTTGAAATATCTACATTAATCTGTAAATTACGTATCTCCATGACAACCACCGCTGGATTTACAAACCTGTGTTCAACTTGTGTGCAGCAAACCTGTGTTCAGGTTTGCTGCAGAAGCATAAAACAAAAATAAAAAGTTCTTACTGGTTAAGTTTGCTGAGAAACTCTGGGAACCAATCGGCGTCTGAACTGATGCAAACCTTGGAGCCATTTTTCCTGACGATGCTGCAGAGAAAGAAAGAAAAAACAACTTTAAATATAGAAACTGAACTCTACATGTGACAAAAAATCACCAACTGACAGAAAGAAAAGTAAATTTTTGCCAAAAAGATCAGAAATTTTTATTTTAATCTAAAAAAAAATTCTATAAACAACTTGGACATTTCTAATTTAGAAGTCAAAAATTTCAACATTTTTACAATTTTCTGGAAAAATCTAAAATATTTTCTAAGAAAGAACTTTTAAATCTAAAAAAAAAATATTAGAAATTTTTAGATAAATCTCAGAAATTTTATGGAAAAAAATTTGAAATTTCTGACATTAATCTTTCAGTTAATTTCAGAATTGTTTTCTGTTTTTCTTGAAAAATTTCTAGAACTTTTTGGTGAAAATCTTTTTCAAAACAACTTTGTGAGTTTTTTTTGTTTCTGTGTGAAATGACAGTGAAATGTCGTCCTATTTGTCCTATAATGTTTTCTTGAAGCCGTAGATGGAAACATCTCCAGCTGAGGTTACTTACACTCTTTCTGTACGGCGGCACCGTCCTGACGGAGGCGTCACTTCCACCTTGGCCACGGTTCTTAGAGCGACGCGTAGAGAGGTCGTTTTTATGCAGCGGCATCCCAACTTGGAAGCTGCAGAAAAATTCACATTTTTAAATTTGTGTTAATTAGCCTGTGTAGCATCTGCTTCTTCTTAAAGCTGACAGATTAATAATATGATTTTTATGAGATTTCTCCTCTTCACATTGGAGTTCAGTGAAGTCTGCTCTTTATTTACATGTTTCTATTGCCAAAAAAGCACGAGCACACCAGAAATTACAGAATAAACCTTAAATATCTGAATAAATAACAGTTAGAGAGGATTTCCTCACCATGCAGCTCAGGGATGCAGCAGTAGAGAGTCAGAGCGACCAGGAGGATCACAGCTTTGTTCATCTTGAGAGGGGTTTTTTTAGCTTTCAGCACCAGTCAGGATGTGGGAACGATGTGTGAATGAATGAAGTCGAGTCTGGCTTTTTAAAGCTGCAAATAAGGAAGTAAGGGCGCTTTCTTCCCGTCAGAACATTGAAAAAAAAAAATCTAATGTAAAACGAACTTGTTGCATCTGGAGGTTTTCTGGGGGTTTTGCTGACTTAACTAAAGTTAGGGGTTTCTACTCTGGGAGTATTTTCATATGATTACCACAGCAGATTTTAGGTTTTTTTTTTTTTTTCTTACAAATAATCTGCTGGAATTTATTTTCTACTGCCCACATATAAATAAATATAGAAACTTTAAAAGAAGAGAACCGGTAACAGAGTAGAAAAAGATGCAGTTTTTATATTCAGTCATATTCAATAAATTAGAATATGCGTTCATATGGGGCTAATTTGTCAGATTAAATGACATTTTTTTAATTGACAATCTGCAAGCAGGTATAAGCATAATTTTAACTAAATACATTTAAATATTCTAAGTGGAAAATCATTATAATTAACAGAAATACTTTATTCAGTGTGTATTTAATCTATATAATATGACAAAGTCCTTGAAATAAATGGACTTTTCAATAATACTGCAATTTAATGAATGGGTTTCTATGTTGAGAAGAACTTTTTTAAGTAAAAATGCAACTTTTCACATAAATTGAAAATAAAAAATTATAAAGGTATTACCACAAAAAGGTTGTATTAAGAGACATTTTATAAAGATAATGTTTTACAACATTGATTGTATTCATACATAAATCAGACATTATTTATTTTATCACTTCTAAAGTCTCACTTCTGTCCCTAATTAGTGTGAAAATTATTATTTAAATTTGAATAATTAGTAAATAAATTTTTGTTTGACTAATAAAAAATGTTTATTAGATAAGTTAAGTTCCATTTGTTTTTATATTATTTCGATTTCAAATTAAGATTAATTATGGCTGTGTTAAAATAATTTGTAATTTTGTCATGTAACAAGACATCATGTAACGTAAAGTAACATAATGTAACATTTACCAACTTATAAATAACGTAATATTACATAAGATAACGTCATGTAACATAACATCACATTATGAAATATAATGTAACACAGCGTCATCGTATAGCTCGACAAGGCGTAACTTTATGTAGCATAACATTACATAGCCTAAAATGACGCAGTGTGAGATTACGTAGCGTAACATTATGTAGCATAACATTACATAGCCTAAAATGACGTAGCGTGAGATTACATAGCGTAACTTTATGTAGCATAACATTACATAGCCTAAAATGACGTAGTGTGAGACTACGTAGCGTAACATTACATAGCGAAACATTACGTAGTGTAGCATTAGGTGGTATAACATTAACGTAGCGTAACAATACATGTAACGTCACGAACCATAATGTCACTTAACTTTACATAACACAACTCAACAAGCGTTAGCAAACATAATGTAGAACACCGTAACGTCACGTAGCGAGACAAAAAGTAGCACTACGTAGCGTAGCGTAACGTGGTGTACCGTAGCGTGACGTTAGGCAACATTAGGTTACAGAAAATTACATAATGTAACAACGTAGCATAGCATAGCTAACCAAGGTTAAAAAATTCCATAACGTAACATTAGATAACATTACATAAAGCAACATCAAGTAACTTTATATAACTTAACACAACAAGCGTAACTAAATATAAGGTAACATAATTTTGTGAACAGTATTAAATAATAACAAATGGTAATATCTCAAATAAGATGCACAAAAAACACTTTAGATTATATAAAAACAGTAGATTATGTCTCACAATGGTTTCAAGGCCAAGGAGGAAAACCACAAAGTCTGTGTTTTCTAAACAGAATGAATCTTTTTCAGCAGTAGGGTAGAAAACGTTTCCATTTCGGAGAAGTGTTAGTGTTTAATCTCTGTGTGGATCAGTGAAGCCAAGATCCTGTCAAAGGTTCACTAAGTTTCCTTCCTTGAGCCCCACTTGTTACAACTTGGCCATTATAAAGACAACTGCAGTAAGAACCCAGTTTATGAAAAAAAAAAAGAAAAGAATAAATAATAAAGTTTATATAATCATGAGTAAAATTGAGCAATTAAGCTACAAGAGAAGAGTTTTTTCTACTTAATTTCTATGATCTTATGCATATACTACCATATTTTGCTAATTGCTAAACTAACTGACAAAATCGTTTTCAAACTTGCACAAATTTTCACCAAACTAATCTGGAGTTCAAGATTTGGACAGATGGTTTCTTCATTCAGAAAATAAGCAAAATGCAGGTCAGTAAACTGCACATAGAGCAGACACCGTTTAAATTTGGAGTATCACCAAAATAGTAAATTTACACCAGTTTGGGTTGAGCCTGGGCCGAGTCCAGTTAGAATCAGGGATCAATAACAGGAAATCCTTCTCAGATGTTACTGCATCGTACCAGGAATCAAACTTCTGTATTTGCCTTTGGGGTCTCAGTTACTTCCTGTTCTGGTAAATAGATAATAAAGAGTGAAAGTAATCCCCCTGCTGATTGATGGCTGACTTCCCACACAGGAAAACAAGATATTTTTAACTTAAAATGAGCTCTGATGGGTTATGCACCAATAATTACCAAAGTTACGACATGAAATTTCTCTAGTTTCTGGAAAGACAGAGCAGACCAACTTAATAAAAATGTAAATATTCAGTTGCTTCTGTTGCTTTGATTAAAAACCAGGTTTCTTGAAGAAAGATTAGAAGATATTTGTATTTTTCGCTCAGAATATCATTACGGTAAATGTAGAAAGAATTGGAGGAAATAAAGAATATAATGGATTTGGAAGCAACTCTGATGAACAGAAGCTGCGTTTTCATTACAAATGTGTGAAAAAAATATCAATATTCCACTCATGTTTAAAAAACACAATTTCACAGTTTCGGTATTCCATAAAATAATATTCTATAAAATAAGAAATGAAATTAAAAGCACACATAAGCAGGTTTGCTCACCCAATAAGTCATTAAAATACATATCGATCCACGATCCTCCAAGTACTTCCTGTCATCTTCTTCTTCGTGGTTCGCGCGAGAGCCAACATCCGGTTGTTGATCACGTGACTCCTGTGATGTGGAAAAAAAAGTGTTTCTGTTGCAGTTTTGTGAATAAACCGATTTCAATATGGCTAAACCCCCCACCTCATCCTAGCGCCAGAACGAGTTTTTTTGGGGGGGGGGGGGTTAGAAATTGATGGATTTCAATTAAGCGAATTTATTTTTAAAATGTCAAATTGCGCAATTATATGGTCAATGGAAACTAATGTAATAACGTTAAAAACCTATCTTACAAGAAAATACTTTGGGAAACGTTTTTCAAGCTCAAAAATAACCAGTTACCTTTACAATATGGACAGGAATATTGTGTCAATCCTCCAAATCCCTGAATTCGGATGTTCTCGTCAGGTTTAACGTTTGTGAAGCTCAGTTAGCCCAGCTGTTACCTTCCAACACAAACAACAGTTAGTATGATTATTTTATTTTATTAATGAAGATCTTTGTTTACAAGTACAAAGAAAAACAAGTTAGTATGAAATGTGGCAAACTCAATCACTAACGGAAGTGCTCCTGACCACTAGGGGCAGTGTTGAGTATGTAATATTACCTCCATAAATATGCTGGTGTTCTGAGTTTCGAGGACTTCCATTTTGTGGAGAAAGTTTGCAGCGCTTCATCCATGTTGTTTTTAATATTTCCAACATTTTCTCTTTTGCTTCTTTTTCCAGTGGTTGACACATTTTATGCTGTGACTGCTGCATTTTCTGTTTGTATTCTTGTTAAATGTAGGTTTTTGTTGCTGTTTTATTTGAAATAATCATTTTTTGTTTGCAGCGTGTTTTTGTTGCAAAAGGTTTTTCTGTTTATGTTTTGATGTATGCATGATTCGTGTGTTTTAAAGACAAGACAACAAAAAAATATAATTTACTTCCTTTAGATGTGCCACAGGTACAAAACACTGGAATGAAATGGCTTAATTACCTCCTCCTTGTGTAGATCAGTTCTCCAGAGCCTTAATGACCTAATCATTATATTCGACTGTGGTGCAGCAGAGGCACATCTAAAAGTTGCAGGACACCGGCCCTCCAGAACTGGAGTTTGACACCCCTGATTTAGAAACTATAAAAGTGAAATTTCTGCTAACATTAAGACACGTTGAAGGACTGAATGCATCAAAAAATAAAGTAGCCGAAACTTGTTTAGCTTCACCTACGCCGTAAATGTTTATTCTCTGATGACTAAACACTGAAAGTAAAATCATTCCAGGAGAGATTTGCAATTTCACTGGGTGCCAGTAATAGGCCAGTTTTTTTTTTTTACTGAGTCATTCACACCTAAATGCTTCTGCATGTAAGTGACACTTCACACTTTACTTCAAAGAAACCAGGAAAAAATTACAGATTAAAGCAAAAAATGTGTGAAATTTGACAAAGAGCGATATGGCACATCCTGATGCAGTGCGTCAATGTGGCTAGAAAAGGAAATACTGATAATCTCATCAAATAAATTTAATTAAAAGAAAGATTATTCCAAAAAGGAAGGGGTTAAAGTGTCTCTTATCTTCCGTATAATTGAAGCTGACTCATCCGATACTAATAATGTTCATTTGGAAATAATTGCTAACTTAGACGTGTTGACATATGCAACAAGTTGCAAGAGTGCAGTGCAACCGTTTCATGTTAACTAGATGTTAATCAAAAAAAGGGGGAATTTTTCTAGCAGGAAGTAACAGGCAAATTGAAGGTTTCTGGTGAAACAATAAATAAAACCTTTTAATAATCTTAATCCGTCCCAAAGAAACAGAAATTACAGTAGATCCTGTTTTTCTATCCCACATGCAGTACGTTTATACCTCTGGATTAAATTACATGAACCTTTCAGGGGTTTACAGTGAATTCAATTCAATTCAATTACTTTATTTTGGTAAATTGTCCACAGCAAACACAGAAAACAACAAAAGAACAACAAACCAACCCATTTGAATCAACAAAGCAAATAGAGCAAACTACTCTGTTGCTGTAGTTTATCAACAAAAAATAATCAGCAGAAAGACAGAAATTGCACATAGATGCTGCATTCATGAGATTCTTGTTTACACTGTAAAAAACATGTTTTGTATTCTCCAGACTCATGTTTGTTTGCAAATATAATTCATTTTAGAATAAAACAATCCTTTTATTTGTAACTCACTTGGAAAGTTTGTATCAATAACAAATTGAGAGAAGGAAGAACACTCTAAAAATAAGTAGTTATCATTTCTAAAAGATATCAGAATAGAAAATATTCCTTATTGTCCCGCAATGGGGAAATTCACTGCAAAAACATAAAATCCTACCAAGTATTTTTATTCCAGATTCTACAGCAAATATCTTAGTACATTTTAAATAAGACTAACTTAAAATAAACGTTTCAGCATGATAAATAAGTTTGTTTTCAGTCAATAATTATTGATTATAGATGCACAGTATTACTTACATTGGCAGATTTTTTTCACTTAAAACTGGAAGAATCTGTTATAAGTGAAATAACCAATTGAGCTAGAACTTTTTCATAAATGTTAAGGAAATATTGACCTAAAACAAGTGCTTGTGTTGCTTAAAAGTTACTTTTAACTTAATTTTCTCTTATTTTAAGTGTACTAAGATTTTTGCACTACAACCTTCTAGACCAATTTGTGTTTTTGCAGTGTAGGAAGTGATGCTACTCCAAACAGGGACCAGGAGGAATGGGTGACTGATGATGCATTCAGTGTTTTAGTTTAAAACTAGAGGAGAATAAATAACCAAAACAAAACATGAAGTTTCAAAGAACAGCTGAAGACTAAAACTATTTGTGCCATTAGAACATAAAGTTTTTTCATTATTAAAGGTCAGATATTTTAAAACCGTTTTCAGTGATGCAATCCTTCCTACTTTGCCCAGAATGGAAACCGAACCAACCTAAGCAGGCTTGTCTGAAAGCATCTCTGCGGTTTAATGTCAAATACAAAGAATCCGCTTTTTTTTCGTTTCTCTTGCATTTCAGCATAAGAAGAAACTTTTAACTTTCTTCTGTTTCCTGCAGAGTGACTCCAAACGCTTCCTCACACACAGGGCAGCTTCTGCCAAACGAGCCAACTCTGCAGTTTGCCTCTGCCACTTTTAGCGAGTGAAAGTTGTCTTCTCGCCAACTTCTGAATTTCAGTTTCCCGACTTTCAGCCTCAGATAAAGATTGCCAGTTAAGTTTACAATGAGCAGGTCTGCTTATCTCAGCAAATCTGAGACCCGCAGAGCACCACAGATCCATCGTTTATAGACTCAGATGAAGCGTTTTAATGGGTTTCAGTTGCAGCAAGTGGAGTTTTGCAGATTTAGGCGTTAGGTTCACTTTCACTGCCGAGTGTTTTACTGCATCTGCGTTACATTCTGCATAAATGCAACTAAACATTGATTTTAACACTTTTATCTAAACTGTCGTCTTTTCACCCTATTTTATCACTCTGATTAAATGTTTTTTGCTTGGTTGTTTTATGCCTTGTTGCTGAAATGTTGTATAAAAATGGGTTTATCTTACCGTGAATGGACTGCAAAAACACAGAATCATACCAAGGACATGCATCTTAGTACACTAGAAATAAGACAAAAGTAACTTTTCAGTGAGATAGAAGAAGTTTTTTAAAAAATAAGTCAATAATTCCCTTTAAAAGTTTCACTAAGACTGTTTTACTTATTGCATGGAAAAACTTGTTATAACAATCCACAATCTGCAAGTGGAACAAGTACTTTTTCATCAATATTAAGCAATTATTTACCTATAACAAGCACCTACTTCTTTCTGTAAAGTTACTTGTAAGTTAGTTTTGTCTTATTTCAAATGTACCAAGATATTTGCACCAGAAACAAGAAAAAATGCTTGGTTAAAATTTTGTGTTTTTGCAGTGCATGCAAACTGTTTTCCACCTTGGATGTTTTAATCTTTTCATTGGTTTTTCAAATCAATCATAATCAACAAAATGTGGCTTTTTTGACAAAAAAAAAAAAATTTTAAGAAACTTTAAATGGGACGAATAATTCAAAATTTACATTTTGCACATTTTTATTCTTACATTTTTGTCTCAACTGCTTCTAAAAACTGCCCAAGCATTTAAAAGCAAGCCCACCCTGTCAGTTTTTAGCAATAATTTAATGTATTTTGCTGTTTCAAAAACCTCCGGAATGTAACGTCACAAATCAGAAGGCGCTGCGGCGTTACCTAGCAACCCCGCTGGAATTCCACCCGTCACCTAGCAACCAAACCGGAGCGCCAGCCGCTGGAAAAAGACAAATGTTTTGTTGTTGACTTTTCGTCCAGAAACCACTCGTTGCTTTCTTGCTCCAAGATATTTTTCCATGTTAGAGGTGAAATAATCTGAAATTGATACTGTTTAAAAATCAATCTTAAAGGAATTATTTACTTTAAACAAGCTCCTACATGCAGCTAAAACTAGCTATTGCTAGCTAGTTTTGTCTTATTTTAGGTGTAACAAGATATTTGAAGTAGAAACTAGACCAAACATAGTTGATAAGATTTTGCTTTTGCAGTGTAATAACCTAAACAAATGATTTTCTTTTTATTAATGAGGGATAAAATATAGAGAGGCAAAGCAAATCTTACTTTTTAATATATTGTTTTAAAATAAGGATATTTTATGTGAACTAAAAGCCATTAAATTTCTTTAATTTATTGCAGATTATTCTCAATTTTAGCTATTTTCAATTTCAATTTATTGTATATTTGAAAAATCAAAAACACATGCAAAGATAAAATACACTGAGAAACCCCTGTTTTAAGTAGGAAAATCCTTATTCTGTCATGGGTTTTCCCTTCTTGCTCTATGGATTTAATTTAGTTTCTGTACTTTTACAGTTACTGCCGCTTTTCAGCTTCCGCCTGGAAACAAATCCTCCGTTCATTTGCCATTTATTCTGCAGGAAAGTTTGCACTGCAGAGTTTTTGACGGGTTCCCCGAAGCGTCACACGTCTGTCAAAGCTCAGCCTAACTGCAAGGCACTGTCAGCGATTTCTGTCTGTCTGCGTTTCATCTGCTGATCAGAGCAGACCCTGTGGCTAACACCTTGAAATGATGACAGCTTCAGACATTTTGATCTTAATGTTCAGTCTGTAACTTACAGAAATACTTCATACCCTGTGATTTTGTTACAACCACAGACATTGAGGTATTAAATTTGGATTTCATGTCATAAAACTAAATGTGAAGAAGAAATTACACATTCTTTTTGTTTTTTCACTAATAAAAATGTCTTCTTTTCCCCTGAGATAATATTATTTGATGGAAATCACATGTGGGGTTCCCCCAGGCTCAATCCTTAGACTCCTCCAATTCAATATCTTTATCACAGCAAGAAATAAGATTATCTATGATAGCTATGCAGATGATACACAGCTCTACCTGACGATGTCACCAGGTGGCTCTGAACCCGTCCAATCACTGAACAGGCAAAGTGTGGCTGTGCTGCAACGTTCTCCGGCTGAACAGAAACAAAACTGAAGAGAAATGTAGCATCAGCGCCCAGACTCAGTTATTACAGTTAGAAACTAGAAATCAGGCCCAAAATCTGGGTGTGAACCTTCAGAGCCACATACAGACAGTTACAAAGTCGGCCTTCTGTCACCTGAACAACATCTCCAGGATTAAAGGACGAATGTCCCATCTAGATGTAGAGAAACTCATGCAAGCGTTTATCTTTAGCTGTGTCGTTTAGTGTCACCACCATACATTAAAGATCTGCAGTTGTCATAGCAACCTCAGGTCTTCTGGCTCTGGCCTGCGTCCCCAGAACCAGAACCAAACATGGAGAAGCAGCATTCAGCTTCTATGTACCACAAATCTGGAACAAACTTCCAGAAAACTCCAAAACAGCCGAAACACTGAGTTCCTTAAAATCTGAACTTCTGATTCATTATAACGGGAACATCGATCATCATAATTGATACGTATTGATGATTCTGATGATGGGATTTGACAAAATATTACTTCACTGGTTTTACAGTATGATGTCAAACACTTTGAAGTGCCGTGTTGCTGAAACACAAACTTCTGATTCGATTAATCTGTGTTGGTCTGTCACATAAAGTCCTTTGTGAAAAAGTTCAAACCTTCAGTTACTTGAAACCTGACTCTTCCTGTGGGACCAGTTGCATTAAATCAGATAAATCTGCAACCTGCAAAAACCAAAGATTCAGGATTTTAAAGTGTTTTTGGATTCATAGAAGTCCTCTTCACTTCGAGTTCTCAAAACAGTGAGGCTGAATCTGTTAATTTTAAACAGAAGTGGAGTTAAAATTGTATTTTTCATGCATCAGCAAATGAAACTGGAACCAGATTGATGCAATTGTTGCTGAACTCTTGTGTACTCGGATTGTTCAAATTTTATCATCTTATTTAGCTCCATTACTATAATATATGCTACTTAGTTTTAATGCTTTTGATCATTATCACAAATTTTGTGCCAAATTTCCCCAGAGGATTTGTGTTTAAAAAATCCCCAATGAAACAGCAACATGACTGGTGCATTTAATCAACTTTTCTTAATAATAAACTAAATTTATTATATCTTTATACAAGGTTAAGGCAACCAATCATATTCTTCTGTGTGTTCAGCTTTTTTCTAAAGAGAAACAAAAACATGACTACAGATCAAATGTTAAAATTTATTATTTATTACCAATTTCACAGAGAACGTAACCTTGTGTATAGCGCCCTCTGCTGATGGTTGGTTAGAACACAAAATATTAGGTTTTTATTTATTTTTTCTAAATTATTGTTAGAAGTTTCTTAAAGAAGAGGATTCGAGCCACTGGAAAAAAAATGAGTTTTCTTCAGAATTCTCTCAAAATTAACTTTTTGCTCAAAATGTATTTTTCTACATTATTCTGATTTTTATTTCTCAGACGTCAGAATTGTGAGAAAAAAACTGAGAATTTATTTATTTTCAGCAGCTCTAATCCTCTTCTGTAGTTTCCGAGTCACATCTGCAGATTTTTAAATTCAAAACCAACTTTTTTTTTTTCATTTTGTTTATCTTGTGATTTTAAAAAAAAATCCTTTCAAATATTACAGCAAACAACAAATCAGTCAGATTCCAAGAAAAACAATCAGACATAAATTCAGATTAGCATTTTTATTGTTTATATGTCATTTCTGCGTAAATATATGCTGGGAGAAAAAAATAAAAAGGAAAACAATAAACTATTTGGAAACTGGAAGTTCAGTTCCAACTGTGTTTTCTATAAAATTTAAGTCAAACTAAATTAGTAATAATAAAATCCTTTGTTAGAATCACTGAACTGAAAAACAAAAGCTCAGGGAGGCGAGGTGTGTGCATAGCTTATAACAACCTCCAGAGGAAAAAAAAATAAAATATTTAAATAGATGCTTTAAAAGAAAACAAAACGAGGCGGTGATGTAAACCCAAAGAGGCTAAACTTTCAGTGGTTCATCCCCAAAACGTGAGAAAAACTAACGGTGCGATTCTTTAGCATGCGACGCGACGCTGGACAGACGAGCTGCACTGGAGTGAGGAAAGAGGAAGAAACTGAACGGGTCAGATAACGAGGATTAAAACCCAACTTTTCTGGAGAGTACCAGATTTAACGGCTTCAGGGAGACTTACACGTCATTTTTTAAATTCTAAAAATCAGAAGAGAAGAAAACATGAAAAATCTTCACTTTTTAACCTTTAGAAAACATGGCGGCATTGTTCTGCTTTATGAGCATTTGAATAAACATTTTCTCACTTGGAAACGTTACGAGTGTGAGCTTTAAAGAATACTTTAGGAACTTTTAACAACAAGAAAAAGTGGATTTTAATCCTCAAAACAAACTAAAAGTTAACATTTGTTACCATTTTCAGATAATTTGCAGGAAAAGAAGCGAAGAACCCAAACCCAGCCAGCTGGTTCTGAGAATCATCACTTCCTTTCTGTTAGGAGCCTTTAGTGACACATTTACTCCATCTTTCCTATTTCAGTCACGTTTGTAAACGTCACAGTAAACACGCCGTCGCCCCACCAGGGGGCAGCAAAGAGCTGAACAGAAAATTCTCCAGATGAGAAGTTTCTCTGCAGCTGGACCCAAAGAAAAGCGGTTTGTCCAGCCGAGCAGAACCGATTTCTTCTGGTTAATCCTTCATGGAAACAAAGCAGCGAGTGGAAAAAAGAAAACAAGCTGAATATTTCTCTCCTCACCATCATAAGCACAAATCCTATGGCTGCTCTCATGATGCTTTCGGCTCATTAGAGAGAAAACTTAAAGGCACAGATTCCCCTGATCTACAGGGAGGAAAACATCACCCTTTATCCTAAACTTTTAGTTTCACTTTTAGTGTTGGAAGTGGGAGTTTTCACACTGAATCAAAGCATTTTTTATTCTGTTTCAGTGAAACGCTGCTGCTCAGCTGTAAATCTGGAACCCAAACCAGCAGGATTACAGATTAGCAGCGAGGATTTTAGAGGAACGTCACTGACATTTAGGAGAAACCGAAGACGCTGCCGAGTGTTTGAGGCCACAGAGAAACCAGAAATAAATGTAAAGATTCGGATCAGGAGAAGTGATTCAAGCCTTTCCCCACTGATTCAAGTAGGTCATTAGTAGGAGGGCCATTGTAGATAGAAAAAAGGAGTAACTTTCTGCCAAAAAATTACATTTTCACATTTTTTAAAAAGAAAATTTCTGAGATTAATCTCAAAATTTCAGAGTTTGAAAAGATTAAAGAGATTAAACTCAGAAACTTTCTAGAAAAAAAAGGAAAATTTGAGATTAATCTCAAACAAATAAAATGTTATTTTCATTTTTAAAAATGTAAAGTTTTTTTCTAAAAAAAAAAAAGCAACAACAACTTGGAAATTAATCTCAAAATTTCTGAGATTTTTCTCACAAATGTTTGACTTTTGGAGTTCAGAAATTTTATGGATTTTTCTAGAAAATTTTTGAGCTTATTCCAAAAACTTATAAAAACTCCTTTGTTTCTTTTCTACGATGGCTCTGATACTCCGCTGTAGGAAACATAGTGGCAACGTTTCGGCTGCAAGAAAAGCAACAAGATTTCCTGACCGAAGCAACGAGAAACGGCTGGAAAAACGCTGAACTGTCAGTTTTAAATCTGCGGATTGAGCTTTTGTCAGCCCTCTGATGTTTTCCCTGATCGGGTCACAGAGCTGCACTCCTGATTTATTAAACACAAAAAATTAGAGAGTTTTCCTGTCGACAGGAAACAAACTATTTTGGTGGCTGTTTTTCTCCTATTCTGTTGTTCCTCTCTTGACCTTTTCTGATCTTATTCATCGTGTTTCAGTTTTAACAACAAGCTGCAGACAAAATGGATGATATCTGAAACCTCTGAACGTCTTCATTGGAAATCCCTGCAACATATTCACACACAGTGAGGAGCATTTTGTGCATTCCCTTCAACATCACAAAGATACAGCTTTAACAGAGCGCAGACCAACGCTGCAACGAACTGGACATAAAGTGCAAACGGACGTAGGCTTTCCTCTCATGGCGTCAGACCAGCTGAAGCTCCAGTAAAACCAGTGAGACAGCAGGGGGCCGGTTAGTGGCTCTCGATCACCACCGGCTCGTAGCCGCCGGCAGAAACCCTGAAGACAAAAACAGAATGAGAATCTGTGAAGGAGCGGGTTAAAGCCCTGAAGTCTCAGCTGGAGTCGTGTTCAAATAGAGTTTAGATTCATAAAAATGCAACAGGCAAACATCCTGACTAAGCAAAACACAAACTGGGATTTTAAATCAAAAGAGGGAAAGAAAAACAGAAAAAACATCCACATACAACATTTTACAAGTCAGAAATCCATACATTTCTCAGATTTCAGTTAATTTGAATGAGATTTTTTATTATTTTAGTCATTTTATAAATGAATGTATGCATGGATGGACAAAAGAACTGATGAACGGACGGACGGACACTTGCATAGTTACGAAACGCAAAAAAAACCAGAACAATTTAACCGAGAAGTTAAAGAAACTGCCATCAGTTCAGCTTTAGCTACACAGATTCAGCCGGACAGCTCTAGCCGCACAGCTCTAGCTGCATCCTCTGCTGGATCTGCTTTCTGGTGGTTATGAAGTGAAAGTGTGACAAGTGGAGAGCAGGAAGTGTCACCTGTTTCCCAGTCGGATGCTGCTGAGCGCCGTGGTTCCGTCTCTGCTGACGAACAGGCGCAGGTTGCTGTCTGGAGGCCAGAAACAGACAGAAACCAGCAGGGAAACTGGTATTAGCATATTTCACTGCTGAGGCTTTTCTAAAGCTTTAATTTCTCTCTGATGAATTTCTAATCTGTTGGGTCACTGAAGGCTGCAACCAACAAGTTTTACACGTAACGATGCATTTCCTACATTTACTACCCTGCTAATGTGCTCAGACACCTGGAACAGTTTCCTAAAGTAAATACTGAAGTGAAAAGGTCATGATTAAGTTTTTTTTTACAGTTTTACAATTAAAAACATTCCATATTTCTGTTGTGAGTGGAGGCTGTTCGTCTAGTTCATACCTTTAGATTATAAAGAAAGTTGTACAACCTGCTTTATATGTACAATGTAATTAGAGTCATATGACTGCACAATTTGTTAAAAACCAAATAAAGTTTTGAAAAATAAACATTCCATGTTTAGTAGCCATTTGTACTCAGTTCCCCTTACTTTGATGTCCCTAAATAAAATCGACTCTGGCCTTCATAGAAAAGTGACAAGAGGAAGAAGAGAGCAGACATTTTTGCATAAACTTTTTCCCAATGATTTTCTTGGGATAAGTTAATTTCCTGATGGTTTTCTCGAGAAAACGAGTTCATCTCAAGAAAAACTTGAAGAATCAGGCTCAACACACATCAATCATATCTTGAGATGATCTCGATGAGCATTTTCAAGGAATGAATCAGACAACTTATCTGGAAATAAAAAACACTGAGTATATGCAGAAAATATCCACTCTGTGCTTCCATACATTTTTAGATGTAAACCTTCCTCAGAGAGAGTTTAAAAGCAGAGGTTTTAGTTAAAATGGAGCCATTATTTTATAACTAAGCCTCTGCAGTCACCCAGGCTAAGCCCAGACTGGACTGGATCGGCTCAAACTGGATGACTTTTGTTTGAGAAGTCTTGCAACAGGCGGAGTTCTGCGGGTTGAAAGTTTGAGTTTCATCAGAGTTGTGACATTTGGGACACACTCTACCCTCTCGTATCTAAAACCCTCCAGCGATGGTGTGGAAAGATTAAACTGTGTTGCAAAAGCTGCTGAAACTCCTCTGAGGCTCCAACCAGAGAAACCCTCCCTCTGTACCTTCGGTGTTGTTGATATCTGCAAAGTTTTGACTCTGGACGATTTTCTCCACGATGTCGTCGGCATCGATGCGGGTGTCGTTGACCCAGGTGGGGTGACTCTCCACCGAGTCCTGCTTCCTCCTGAAATACAGAACAAACACCATGAGGCCGCAGCCGCTAGCTGCTGAGGTAGCGCCAACACGGTTTACACTGACTGTATGAACACGTTCAGGTATATCTGGTGTTTGAACTGATAAAATAAAATGTTATAAATGTTTTTAGAGAAGAATTCAGCTTTTTGCAGGACATTTTGGTTTTGAACTCCTATAATTACCAGGAGTTCGGAGCCTGAATGCCAGCATTTTTTGCTGTCCAGGCAGTTCTTTGATATTTCCACTGCATACAGTGGCACTAACCAGATTAATCGTGATTAATCAATTATTAAAATAATTGTCAACTAATTTAGTAAATGAATAATTAACTGGAGTACCGCATTTTCCGGACTACAGAGCGCACCTGATTATAAGCCGCACACAGCACATTCCCAAAGGAAAAACCATTTTGTACATACATAAGCCGCACCTGTCTATAAGCCGCATGTGCCTACATACAGACGGTACACAGAAAGAGTTTTCAAAGTTTT
>CAEFZY010003289.1:0-14490 GCA_903066815.1 Brachyrhaphis roseni
GAGGCCCCGGGGAAGACCCAGGACACGCTGGAGGGACTATGTCTCCCGGCTGGCCTGGGAACACCTTGGGATTCCCCCGGAGGAGCTGGAAGAAGTGGCTGGGGAGAGGGAAGTCTGGGCCTCCCTTCTGAAGCTGCTACCCCCGCGACCCGACCCCGGATAAGAGGAAGAAAATGGATGGATGGATGGATGGATGGATGGATGGATGGATGGATGGATATTATGTATATAGCCATGTTCATCATTATTTAATCATCTTTGTTTCTCTATGATTGTATTATTTTGTGTTTATTAAAAACGTTATGACTGGTTGTATGTTTTGTAAAATGCTCGTCATTCTATTCAAAATCTATTCTGTTTTTCCCATTAAGAATACTTAAATATGCCGAACCAATCATCAGTCAATTCAAAAACACTTAAAAAATAACTTTCTGGGCGTACTGTGGTGGCGTAGCGGTCAGCGCAACCCACATTTGGAGGCCTTGAGTCCTAGACGCGGCCGTCGCGGGTTCGACTCCCGGACCCGACGATATTTGCCGCATGTCTTCCCCTCTCCTTACCCCCTTCCTGTCAGCCTACTGTTAAATAAGGGATAATAGAGCCACAAAAAGCCCCCTGGTGGGGAAACAAAAAAAAAAGAAAAAAACTTTCTTGTAAATGTAGCTATGACGGCTGTGTGATTTACAGCAAAACAAATCGTGAAAATCTGTTTAGTATTTAGAGAGTTAATTGATTAAATGCGCTGATACTTCAGTGCGTCTGTCAAACATTTAAGGCTGAGTGTAGTAGTCGATAATATGCAGCCTGTTTCAGGA
Source organism: Brachyrhaphis roseni (assembly GCA_903066815.1). Classification (NCBI taxonomy): domain Eukaryota; kingdom Metazoa; phylum Chordata; class Actinopteri; order Cyprinodontiformes; family Poeciliidae; genus Brachyrhaphis; species Brachyrhaphis roseni. The sequence continues at coordinate 816 of CAEFZY010003289.1, forward strand.
GGAGGAAACCAGACTTGTGTTGGTGGTTCTTCAGACCAAACACATCAGAGTGTCTTCATTTCCTCAGAACTGCTTTGTTAAAGATGCTGTTGGGTTTTCATGCTGCTCTGCAGCTGGCAGCACCAGTCCTGACCACTAGATGGGAGTAACTTTTTCACACAACTTTAAAGATGGCTGAACTTTTCAAGAGCACCTGGCTGAGGACGCCATCAGCAGAGGAACTCCTCTGGACGTTTAGATCTGTCTGGGATTATTGTAATCAGGTGGATTCAGAGGATTAAGAACTCTCTACAGACTTTGACCTCGGGCTATGAGCGCCATCTGGTGGTGATTGTTCTCTTGTACTTCAGTAGAAACTAATGGTTTCTGAAGAAATTTCACTTTCCACCCAAAAGGTTCCTTCAATTCAAAACATAATTAGAAGAAACAAGGTTATAAGTTATAGTCACAAAACATAATAAATGGGCCGTTAAGGTCACTAATTTCCTGTCTTATTTTGAAAAGCTCTGACTTGTGTTGTCTGTCTGTTCTGTTTCCATCGTCGTTCGCCTTCTTTTGTCTCAGGACGTCCCAGAGAGCGTTCAGATTAACGTCCAAACTGTTCTAATGGGAGCAAAATGCAGATTCCTGAGAAAAAACCTGAAAAAATCCAACCCGTTTGGAGAGCCTGGTTATCCAAGTCCTGGACAGACTCCGGATCCGGACGATGATTCAGAGTGTTCATGTCTGTGGTTTGGGTTACTGGAACCAGTTGGACCAGTTGAGCTCCAGCCCTGCCCCAGTCTGGATGGAAGGGAAGAGAACAGGGTGAAGATCTGAGGAAGAGGAAGCTGGAGGCTTAATGTTAAAGTTTAATATTGAAAGCAAAATGGAGAGAATGCAAGATGAGAAGAAAAACTAAAAAAAAATAAATGAACTAAATAAATAAACTAAGAATGTCTGACCCAAGGAATCCACAGCAGGTAAAGTAAAACTCTTCATGTTCACCTTCTATGTTAAAATCACTGCTGTCTAATTGAAACAGTTCATCTGAACTGAACTGAAGATGGTTTGGATCAGGAACAGGTTCATGTGGAGCTTTTATGTCGTGTGTAACTAAAAAGCAGTAATAACCCAGTCCTGTTTGGACTCCGTGTCTCCTCCATCAGAACCACCAGAACTACCATCCAGAGTCTAACTGGGTCACAGGAAGCTGGACGTTCCCAGGCCCAGCTATGCTCCCAGTTTGTCCATAATCTCAGTTTAACTTTGAGGATTTTTCCAGATTTTGCTGGGCTCGGCGTGATGATGGTTCTGACCCGGTGGAATCATCAGAACCAGTTTGATGGTTCTGATGTTGTAGATGTTTCCGTCAACCACTGCTTCAGGAGTTTCTGACCAATCAGAGAGCAGAGAGACACGCCCTCTCACTGGCTGGTTCTGGAGGAACTGGACCTGAAGGTTCTGAGTTTGTCTAATGTTTCCCACTCTGGGTCATTTTGAGGCTCATGGTGCAGTTGGAGGGAATCACCATAGCAACCAGTTTCTCATGTCAGCCATCTTGGCTGCCTCCTTTAGGCGCTGGCTTTCTCAGCAGCCATGTTGTCTTTGCAGAACTTCAGCTAAACAGGAAGAAGACAGCAGGTGCCTTTCAAAGTAAAGGCTGGTGTAGCAACATGTGGCTGAGGATGATGTGCAGCAGAGTTTCCTGTGATGAAGGCTTGACCTGTACCTCTTGTCCTGCTCCTCCCCAGGTGTGTGTTCACTACAACAAAGGCTCGGCTCTTCACGGCGGCTGCAGGTTCCAGGACTCCTGCTCCAAGCTACACCTGTGCCAGCACTTCCTGCAGGGCGTCTGCCGGTTCGGGCCGCGGTGCAGGCGGCAGCACGCCGTGGACCAGTGCAGCCAGAGCGTCCTGGAGCAGAGAGGGCTGAGCCGCCAGCTCATCAGAGACCTGCCCGCCATCTACAGGAACGCCCAGCACCTGAACGCCGCCGCCACTGCTGCATCACCTGCTGCATCACCTGCTGCTGCTGCTCCTGCTGCAGACGGTGAGCTGAAACATCCTCCTCCGGCACAATGCTGCTCTCTCACACGTTGCTGTTCCTCGGTGACCTGTGGTCGTATGTAACGTTACGCAGTCAGAAATTTGGTTTGATTAGCCTGTTATAAGAGAAAAATCAGTGTTCATTGTTCAGTCATATTTTCACCATGTGATTCATTCATCTATAAATGTCACAGTTTCAAACTGAATACTTAGTTAGCAAGCTAAGTATTTATTTTAGCTGAAAAAGTATTTATACAAAAAAATTGCTTGCTAATTTAAATATATAATTAGCCATATTTAGTTAGCATGCTAAACATTTAGTTTCAAAGTAAATATGTTAGGGCTGTTGTAAAAGAATATTTTATCGAATACTACAGAATATTTGTACAATTATCCGAGGAATCGGAGATATCTCTTTCTTTCCTTCTCTCTTTCTTTTTTCTTTCCGTTCACTCCAAAACCGTGAAGACACGATTCCGACACCACGAAAGCTGTCGTAGTCCAACCATCGCACCACAAAATTCAACAATCCCCCCAAACCCTCATAAAACAGTGCACAATTCAACGCCATGCTGCTAGCACTTCACAACAACTCATAGGCGGAAGCGAGAGCGCTGCCCTCCACAAATAATCATCGGGCCGGAACACGGTGCGCTGCATAATATAACATAATTTAACAAAGCTTCGAGTCAGATACATTTTCCTCGAGGAATTTTAATAGTCGAGGTACTCGAATCATTCGAGAAATTGTTTCAGCCCTAAAATACTTAACTTCCTAATTAAATATTCAGTTTGACACTGTGACATTTACAGAAGAATGAATCACATGGTAAAAATATTACTGAAAAAAAATGAACAGATTTTTTTTTTCTTTGAATGGTTAAATAACTCAGATTATTGCTGTTAATGTTTTCCAAACAGCGCCCCCTAGTGAACCAAACTCAGTCTGATTGAACATCAGATGTTCATCAGAGATCAAAGTCTAGTTTCACCAAAACCCAGAACATTAACAGAGCTGTTCAACATGAACTATCGCCACAGGCTTTTTGTTCTGTATGGAAAATAATTTAAAAAAAAATTTTAATCTAACTTTAACTTAGAATAGTTCATAAATATACAACAATGACTAAATTAGTTCCATAAAATGTGAGAAAAAATAGCTTAGAAATCAACACAAATTGAAATGATCAAAATCTAGTATAAGGTGTGTAAAGGCGCCTCCTGCTGTTCAGCTGATGAAATGTTCTGTTTGTGTGTCAGACCCAGATTCTGGTCGGTTCTGTAAAGCGGCCCAGACAGACGAGACGGAGGAAATCTGTCTGCATTTCATCAGGAGCAGCTGCAGGTTCCGGGGTGAGTTCCTCCACATGCAGCTACTGTGGTGACCAGCAGGTGGCAGCAGAGCACCGGTCTCAGGGTCCATGTTTCTGTGCAGACAGCTGCCGCCAGGTCCACTTCCACCTGCCCTATAAGTGGGAGGTCTATGATGGCCGGTGCTGGTCGAACCTGGAGAACATGGAGGAGATTGAACGGGATTACTGCGACCCGGCTAAGACTCACAGGTGAGGCTCACCTGAGGTCTGCTCTGGGGTCGCCGAGTCGCCTCTCAACTCCTCTTGTTCTGCAGCTCAGACTATCAGCAGGTGAATTTTGTCACCATGACGATGGAGTCCATGCCCGTCCGCCGTCTGTCCACTGTCTCCTGGGTGAGGAGGCCGCCGCACTACAACCTGACCACCCAGTGGCTGTGGTACTGCCGGGCGGAGCGGGGCGGCTGGCTGGAGTACGGGCAGCCGGTGAGTCGGCCCGACGTTCTGGACCATCTCGGCCGGTCTTCAGGTTATAACGACATGTTCTGGTTCCGTCAGGATGAGAAGCAGCGGTCCACTTCAGTAGCGTCTAGAACCCTGGAGGAGGCCTTCGTCTCTGGAGAAACCGAAGTCCAGGTGGTGAAAGGCCAGAGGGCCTACGTCGTCTCCTTCAGAGGTACAGCCGGCTGTCCACGCCTGCATCACCTGGTCCGGACTCTTCATTGAGTCTAGACCACTGAGTCCGGACCAGGGAGTCCATACCACAGTCTGGACAGTGACTGTGGTTTGGACTTGCTGGCCTTTGCATGTCCAGACTCTCATCCCGGTTAATGAGGGGAACATGTGCATAGGTTGGTGGTGGTCTAAGGCCCGACCCAAAGTCCAGAAGAGCTTCAACACAATCAGGTGTCTTATTAATGACTTGTCCCGATACACGGGAGTTTGTGTGAAACCAGAGGAAATCTAGGTTCTCTTGGACCTGTAGAGGTTCAGATAAACACATCAGAGATATGAAGGGAACCTTAAAGCCACGGTCGGGTTTTGGGGCCGATTCTGCTCTGACCTGGTCTTCAGCAGGTTGGCCTGATCGTTGCTCAGACGTTCAGTGAGAGTTTCGGCAGCATATGGCCGTACCGTGGTCTGTAGAAGTTCAGATGATTCCTGTCCTCTCTGGACTGAACCTGTCCCTCTGTCCTGCAGACATGTACCAGAGGAACCCCAAGCACCACACCAAGCGGAGAGTGCGCCGCCGTCCTCGCTTCGTCTCCAAGGCCGAGGTGGATAAGCTGGCAGCTGATTTGAGGAAATGTTCTGGATGAGTTCTGATGGACCTGATCTGGACTTTCTGACATCACACCAGTATAAAGGAACCTGACTTTCTGTTTCTGGTTTCCAGCATCAGAACTTTTCTGCAAATCTGGATTTTTCTCGTCCAGAAGAATTGGACCAGAACCTTTTCATGTTTTATTTCACCAGAACCGATCAGGTTGACAAGAGCAAACCTGCTGTCGCATGTTGCGTTGCTTCATGTTGCGTTGCCTCATGTTGCGTTGCCTTATGTTGCATTGCCTCATGTTGCGTTGCCTCATGTTGCATTGCCTCATGTTGCGTTGCCTCATGTTGCATTGCCTCATGTTGCGTTGCTTCATGTTGCATTGCCTCATGTTGCGTTGCTTCATGTTGCATTGCCTCATGTTGCGTTGCTTTATGTTGCATTGCCTCATGTTGCATTGCCTCATGTTGCATTGCTTTATGTTGCGTTGCCTCATGTTGCATTGCCTCATGTTGCGTTGCTTCATGTTACATTGCCTCATGTTGCGTTGCTTCATGTTGCATTGCCTCATGTTGCATTGCCACATGTTGCGTTGCCACATGTTGCGTTGCCTCATGTTGCGTTGCCTCATTTTGCGTTGCTTCATGTTGCGTTGCTTCATGTTGCGTTGCCTCATGTTGCGTTGCTTCATGTTGCGTTGCCTCATGTTGCGTTGCTTCATGTTGCGTTAATTGAAGCACTTTGTAAATCAATCTGCGCTGCTCAGACTTCCTGTTATTTTCCTGGTTTCTGATTTTTATTTTTTTTTACTGTATTTTATTTTGATAGTGTATGTTCTTGCTGTTTGCACTTCCTGTGATTTTGGATCAATTGTAATAAATTAAACGAAACTTAAGAGTTTTCTGTCGCATTCTGGTGGTTCGAACTGGTTCGACCCGGTTCCGTGGTTCTGATCAAGGAAGGTCCGGTTCAGAACCTCATCTGCGCCCCCTGCAGACAGGAAGTTATTTTTAACAACTGATTTATTGAATTTTTACCCAAACAGCAAACAGCTGCTCACTGAGGGTCCGGACTGGTTCTGACCCAGGAAGGTTCTCACCTGACCCGTCCAGGTGTGGGTGTGTCCACACCTCTGTCCTGATCCAGGTTGCAGTTCTCCAGGTGGTCCAGCAGGAGGCTCTACTGCTCCACCCACTGGTTCCACTGGTTGTAGAGGCTCAACAAGTTTAAATTAATCAGCTTAATTTATAAATTAGTTCCCTGTCTCTGAAGACAGCCTGTGTCTCTGTCCTCTGATTGGTCCCCTCAGTGTCTCTGTCCTCTGATTGGTCCCCTCAGTGTCTCTGTCCTCTGATTGGTCCCTTCAGTGTCTCTGTCCTCTGATTGGTCCCCTCTGTCCTCTTTGCGAGCTGCAGAATCTAAAAATACCAGGGGCGTCAGCGGGACGGGAGTCCCGGGTTCCGATCATGTTGGGGGGACGGGCCCCGCCCCCCGGGCTGCCGCGGACCAATCAGCTGCTGCCTGATGGTGAGGTCATGGTGGGGGGTGTGGAGGGGTCATTCCTGGGGGTCCAGCGGAGTGACGAGGAGCTCCCTACCCCTGCGGGTCAGTCCGAACCGAGTCCATTCCATCCGAACCGAACCGCTGCCCCGCACTCTGCGCTTCTTCCTCCGGTGCGAGCCGAACTTTTCCCGGACCTTCCCCGCGGACCGAACGCAGCTGTCGGACTCTGATCCTGGCTCTGTCCCCGCAGCCGCGTTTCTCCTCCTCCTCGGTTCCGACCCGGTCCCGGTCCGAGCCCGTGTGACTCCCGCGTAACATGATGAAGAACAGCGGCTTCCTGGAGCCGCAGCAGCTCTTCTTCCTCAGCCCCGCAGAACCCGCAGAGGAGGAGGAGGAGATGCCGGCCACCGAGAAGGACCTGGCGGAGGACGCGCCGTGGAAGAAGATCCAGCAGAACACCTTCACCAGGTGGTGCAATGAGCACCTGAAGGGGCTCAACCGGCGGATCGCGGACCTGCAGAGGGACCTGAGCGACGGGCTGAAGCTCATCGGGCTGCTGGAGGTGCTGAGCCAGAAGAAGATGTACCGGAAGTACCACCTGCGGCCCAACTTCCGGCAGATGAAGCTGGAGAACGTGTCCGTGGCGCTGGAGTTCCTGGAGCGGGAGCACATCAAGCTGGTGTCCATTGGTGAGAGAACGGCCCGGTTCTGGAGGTCCAGACAAAATCCGCTGGGGGGGGGGGGGGGGGGGGGGCAGAGGGTTCTGGATCCATTCCGAGGTCGGCGGAACCTTCCTGGGTTCCTGTGGTTCCTTGGTTCTCGGGGTTTTTGGATCACCTGGAAGAATCTGAGCAGGTCAGAGGGTCTGGGAGGTTCTGGAAGGTTCTGGATCCTCACAGAACTTCCAGAATGTTCCAGTTGATTTAAAACCTCCGAAACTTTCAGCCGCAGAAACGAAACAAAGAAAGGGTTCGCTGAAACGTTCTAGGTCTGCTTGGTGTTCCTCAGGGTCGTAGATGTCTGAGATTCTCCAACTGGATCCTGGGCCCACCGGAGAACTTCCACCGTCTGCTGGTCCAGGCTGTTGGACTGGTTCTGGTTCAGATAAAGGTTTGAAGGTTTTTATCAGGAGTTCTCTAGATGCTCCGTCTCTTGAGGAAGTCAACGTGTTTCAGGAGAGGTTCTGGTTCTGGAGATCAGCAGATCGGATCCTGGAGGAGAACTTCTCCGTTCCTCTGGAAGTCAAACTGCAGATGTTCTGCTGACTCAGATGCTTCCTGCAGCGTCCAGGACCAGAGGAGGGGCCAGCAGCTGCTGGGAGCCTCTAGTTTGGCCCCATTGGGCCCTGGAGCTGATTGATGCAGGACAGCTGAGCTCTGCTGCTGAAAATAGACCCGTAGAGCTGAAGGCATCAGCAGGGCCGCTCCCAGCTGCTGGGGGCCTGGGGCCCCATGCACCCTCTGGCCCCCAGGGATTAGCAGCAGTTTGATAAAGTGCCAGAATCACAAACAAGAGGTTTTGTGTCTCTGGCATTAAAAATGTAGAACATTTGCTTTTATTAGATTATTTAGATCTTTCATCATTTCACGGCTTCTGGATCATTTCTGGATTTTCTTTTAAATATACATGAAAAAATCTATTTTAATTTAGGTCCTACATTTGTTGGTATAGTTAAAGCAACAGCTTTACGAAGCAACAGCTGAAAATATTGTAACAATGCAATATTTTTAGCATTGTTGGGCTTTCCCCCTTATTTTCAAAAGGCTTCTATATTTTGATATCTGGATTTTTTTCCAGGCATCAGATTATTTTCAGTTTTTACACCGTAAAAACACAAAATCTTACCAAGTATTTTACTCTGGTTTCTAGTGCAAATATCCCAGTACAGTTAAAATAAGATCAAACTAACTTACAGCTGGTTTCAAGTCAGTAACTTGCTAATATTTTATTCCACTTGAAACATTAAAAAATTAATTTTATAACAGATTAATCTGCTAGTGGAACCAGAGAGAAATTGACACAACCTCCAGCTGAAAAGTTTCTGGTTTTTTTATTTCCAATGTATTGAGGTAGAAGGTTTTGTGTTTTTACAGTGTAAATAATGGAAAGTTTCAGCCATTTCCAGATTCTGTTTCTGCTGATGGAGTCCAGGCTGTTTGCTGCTCTGCTCTGTTTCTTCTACATTCTTTCTGGATTTCTTGCTGTTTCAGTAAACTTCATGTTTCTCTCTTTAATCCATTATCTGGATTACCTCTGAATGTGTTTGTTTTCTTTTCGGAAAGATGTTTCAGAATGTCTTTCCGGTTCCTGAGGTTCCCTTCGGGACTTTTTGCATTTCTGCTTCTGGATGTTTCATTTTTCTGGACTTTGTCAGAACCGCCGAGGATTACTTCTCTGTGTTCTGCTGGTTTGACGGCTTCTGTTTGGTTCCTATCCGGCTCTCTGGGCCTCCTGCCGGGTTCTAGATCCGCTCAGTTTTCCAGAACCCGGTCAGGGTTCCCTGCCTTTAGAGCCATTCTTGTATTTTCTAATTCTGTCTCTTCGTGTTTGTCTGTCAGAGTAATGGCTGCCATGTGTTGCAGCAGTCAACGCTCAGGAATGTCCATCTGAAGCCAGGCCCCCCCCCCCCCCCACACACACACAACACACACACAGCCCCACACACACATTCACACACGCTGCTCACTACTTATTTTGGATCTGTGACTCACTGGGAGTTCCTGTGAAGCTGACCAAGAACTGAGAACTGATCAGAGTTCTGTTGGACCTGAGAGGCGAGTCCACATGGACTCTGGTCCACAGAGATGCTAATGCTCTGTTAGCTTAGCAGCCATGTGTCAGACTCTGGGAGGAAGCTGGAGTTCCTGTAGAGAAGCTCAGGTGGAACATGGAGACTGCAGGCGGGACGGGTTCTGGTCCGGGCAGGCTGAGGCCCAATCCGGCCAATTCCCCTTACTGAGTCCAGCCAATCAGCTGCAGCAGCTCGTTACGGTCCAGGTGCGTTGTGGGTCTGCTCAGCAGTCAGAGTATAAATTTAAAAACATTATCATTTTGAATCATTTCATTAAATCCCACATTTTATTTTATTTTATTTTATATTCAGTCTGGATTTTCTTTTTTTTATATATATATATATATATATATATTTTTTGTTTCTATTTTGTTTTTAACAGCAGAATAATTCCTGTTTGCTGCTCTTAGTTTTTCTCTTAATTTCGTTTTTTCATTTTTCATCTGAGTCGATTTAAATCACATTTCCATCAGAGTGACCCGGCACCAGGTCCGAGATCCAGTTCCGGTTCTTCTGATCTGCTGCAGCTGCTGCACTTCCTGTTGGCTCCAAGATGGCTGACAACAGCAGCTGCCTGAGGCGCTGAGTCAAAACCGGGTCGCTGGTTCTGTTGGTCCTGGCAGCTGCTGAACACATGCAGGACAGAACCAGAACCTGGACCTGGGACAGCAGCAGATGGACAGGTGTCTGACAGTTTACCGTAACCATGGCAACCAGAGATCACATGTCGCCACATAGCTTTGGTGTTGTTCCCAAGGTTGTCTCCATGGTAACTATGTTGGTAGGGTTCTGGTCCGGACCGGTTCTGCCAGCAGCAGCAGCAGCTCGTCTTCCTCATGATGAAGATCTGCTGACTGTCACACCGAGGCCAGAAGACAGAGCGCCGATTCAGGCTGTGGCCACGCCCACTCTGCTGCTCAGCTCTGCTCTGATTGGCTGCTTTGGTTCTGAGGAATGTTGCTGAAGGGTTCCAGGCCGGAGGAAGAACCCGGTCTGGAACAGGGTCAGATGTCGAGGTCTGGTTCTGTCCCGCCGCTCCTCCCTGGGCCTTTTGGGGGGTCGACGGGGTCATGGGGGTCACGGTGAGGTCGGGCCCTCCTGTTCCTCTGCAGTGTGTTGGTTTGGTAACCGTTGGCGACCAGCGGCCAGTGACATAACAGCTCAAACAGCTCGTCGTTCAGCTCAGGAAGAGCCTGGAGGCAAAGTGGAGTCCGCTTCGGGTTTTCCTACTGCCTGCCGACAGGAAGGCCCGGTTGGAGCGGTTCTGACCCAGAAACGGTACGGAAGCAGCAGGATACGCGCGGCCTCCTGCTTCCTGCTGATCTCTGGAGCCTCTGATGGAAAACATGGCTGGAAACGGAGAATCCTGAGCCGCTGATAGTAGAGAGTATCCGCCGTGATGGAGCTCCGCCCACAGCCATGGAGACAAACATGGAGTCTGGAGGGCTTCAGATGTTTCCACTGGTTACCACTGGTTTCTACTGGTTCTACAGTTGTCTACTGGTCTCTGCTGGTTTCCACTGGTCTCCAGTCTGCTATATAAGTGATCATTGCTCCGTCTCCTGCAGCAGAGGCATCAGATCATTTAAGTCACTGTAGGTTTCCAGAGACCAGACTGGTGTTCTATACTGGAACCACTGGGAAACAACTGGAAATTGGTTTCCTGCTGTCAGTTCATCAGCAGAACCCGCTGAGTCTGACAGTGTGACCTTATCATGACCTCATCATGACCTCACTGTGCCCTCTGCAGATGGCCTCCCTCAGACCCCTCCCTGTGTGTGTTTCCTATTAACGTGACTCATTCCTGGCCCAGCCATGATTTCACTGCCACTGCTGGATCAAACTTTTCCACTCAGTGACAGAAAATTGAAAGTCGGGCTGATGTGCTGCAGGAAGTGGGTCAGTGATGTCAGAGGAGCGATCTCGTCCCACAGACGGTTTCCTGACATCAGAATCGTTCCAGCAGCTCGTTAACTCGTCTCACGTTTCCTGGAAAACTCCCTGAGATCAGCAGCCGGAACGATTCTCTACTGTCACGTCGACGTTTGGGATCCAACATCCACTTCATAAAACCTCATGATCTTCATGATCAACTGCTCAACTGCTTTAGTTTCCTGTTTCACTGCTTTGATTTCCTCAGTGCCTTTGACTCTTGTTGCTATTTTAGCGTTCAATAAAAATAGCTGGAAAAATAACAGAAAAAGGTGGAAAGGTTTGGAAACTGGACGTTCCTGCCAACTGACATCACTTCCTGTTCCCCCGTTCCCTCCCTGTCCCTCTCTGTCCCACCTATATCCTCCTACGTCCCTTCTGTCCCCCAGACTCCAAAGCCATCGTGGACGGGAACCTGAAGCTGATCCTGGGTCTGATCTGGACGCTCATCCTGCACTACTCCATCTCCATGCCGACCTGGGAGGACGAGGATGATGAGGACGCCAGGAAGCTGACGCCCAAGCAGCGGCTGCTGGGTTGGATCCAGAACAAGGTGCCCCAGCTGCCCATCACCAACTTCCACCGGGACTGGAGGGACGGCAAGGCACTGGGAGCGCTGGTGGACAACTGTGCTCCTGGTAGGGACTGGGACCAGTTCAAACGCTACTGGGACCAGTTGGGACCGGTTAGGACTGAGCTGATTCATCTGAAACATTTCCTCTGCCACCTCCAGGTCTGTGTCCAGACTGGGAGAGCTGGGATCCCAGTCAGCCAGTGGAAAACGCTAGGGAGGCCATGCAGCAGGCCGACGATTGGTTGGGAGTCCCACAGGTAATGTTAAACCGCCTTCTGATTGGCTGGAAAGCAGGAAGTGCTGCAGGTGTTCCAGACCGGTCCAGATAAATGTCCCATCATGAGATCCAGTCTGTCCTCCATTGATCCAGTCTAAATCCCAGATTAAAGTCAAAACCGCCTGTAGTTCCTGGAGCTGCTGGAGTCCCTGGCTGTACTGGTTGTATTGGTCACAATGGCTGATCTGGTCAGACTGGTTGGTTAATTTGGTTGCTCTGGTTGTACTGGTCAGACTGGTCCTCCTCTGGGCCTCCAGTCAGACCCTCAGGTGTTCTCGTGGTTCTGCCCATCCAGGTTATCGCTCCAGAGGAGATCGTTGACCCCAACGTGGATGAGCACTCTGTCATGACCTACCTGTCCCAGTTCCCCAAGGCCAAGCTGAAGCCCGGCGCGCCGCTCAGGGCCAAGACGCTGCACCCCAAGAGGGCCAAAGCTTACGGTCCAGGTAGGCAACGCCGACCAGAACCAGGGGAAACGGTTTGATCCGCTTCAGCTTGTGGCTGGTTTCCTGTTCATGGCGGAGGATTTTAGTCTGGAGGTTTGTTCTGCCCTGACCTCCCAGACAGAAGCAGAGCCTCCAGGCACAGAAATTAATAAATAGAGACACATTCAGCTGAAGGAAACTTTTTATATGAAGGAACTGAAGTTGGAATGAAAATATAATCTTTCTTCTCTCATCAGGTGAATCAGTGCCAGGTGAACCTTCAGCTCATATATTTACATACAGTCCTCTTTGAATAATCAATAGGAGTATGTGGTTCTTTCAGCAGCCATTAAATCTGAATATTTCTGTATAAATGAACTGCCTCTCATAATTCTAAGATTGTAATAAAAAGTCCTGCTGTGTCCAGATGTTGGCCTTTCACTATAAACCTGAAGGAGATGTGGATTGGTGTAACATGCCGCTGCTCCGATTTCAAATGGTTTTGTTGCTTCAGGTATTGAGGCTCGAGGAAACACGGTCCTGAAGCCAGCAGAGTTCCTGGTGGAGACGGTGGAGGCCGGCATGGGGGAAGTCCTGGTGTATGTGGAGGATCCAGAGGGACACACCGAGGAGGTCTGGAGCGCCACACAGCCACTGTCCGACCAAGGAGCTGAGATTCATTCTGTATCTGGTTCTGTCAGGCCCGAGTGATTCCCAACAACGACAAGAACCGGACCTACTCTGTGGTGTACTTGCCCAAGGTGGAGGGTCTTCATAAGGTGAAGACAGCGCACGACACTTTGTTAATGAAACCATCACATGCTTCTTTTATGGCAGCAGCGGCTCTTCGGCTGCTTCAGGCTCCAGAGTTACTTTAGGTTTAGAAGTTTGGGCCAAAGAAAGTAAATATTTTAAAACTTCATAATTGATAAACTGCAAATTCAGCCAGCCACACGCTGAAAGATCTGGCAGTCGTGGGAACACATCAGCTAGTCCATTAATAGCAGAGCAAATTTTCAGCTTAGCGCTTTTGCTAACTTTGAAAACTTTTAGCACGCTTGACTTGTCCTAAATTACATATTAAATTACAGATACATTTTAAGAATCCGTCTTCAGTCCTGGTTGAGCAGAGAATCACTTCCTGAAGTGCAAACCAGGCAGGTAGCTGTGCAATGACATGTCTGACCCCATAGAGGGCGCTACGCAGGTTGTTGCATGTTCTGTCATTAACGCAACAGGTATCAATATACCGTATTTTCCGGAGTATAAGTCGCAGTTTTTTTCATAGTTTGGCTGGAGGTGCGACTTATACTCCGGAGAGACTTATGTGTGAAATTATCACTTTATATCATATCACATTTTATTTTCACACTAAACCGCAAGAGGGCGCTCTAGGCCTGTGTTATTCTACCTTCAGAGAGGTAGAAGAAGTTAGCAGAGCTGTTCACAGCGACACTGAGGACGAAGATTTCATTGCGTTTAGTGATTTGGACACGGATGGTTCGGTAAACTTGTTAGCATGTTATTTATGCTATAGTTATCTGAATAACTCTTAATATGTTA
>CAEFZY010003290.1:0-17979 GCA_903066815.1 Brachyrhaphis roseni
TATATATATATATATATATATATATATATCAAAGTCGTAATAATCATTACGACTTTAAGGTGGGCTTGTCTTTGCCAGCCAAGCAACCCCTGCTGATATGTCCTGTTGAATATTAAAACAGATCATCCTCTACAGATTTAATGTACTCTCACCGGTGCTGCATAATTAACATGCAAAATTTCCCCAGCTTGTAACTCTGCTGGCCCTAAAGCCTCATCTGTCCAAAGTGAAGTAATTAGCAGCTTGATCGTTATGCTACTGACATTTGACTTCTATAGGATTACATCAGCAACAAGTTTTTCAGTCAGCAATGTTGTGACAGTGGCTAACCTACAGCGAATATAAAGACACAATAGACTTTTGTTCACTGCAGACATACTCATTTGCCCTAGTGTGAATATAACAAATGCTACTTACAACTTTAGCCTTAGCTCTGCTGTCTCACTAATGTATGAGAGTAAAACTGAAGTACGTATATCAAATTTAGCCTTCATTCATTTTTACAAATCATCACCTATAGTGCTCTACCTCCTCCACATTTAGGCTTCTTGTTTTAAATAACTATAACACCTGTATTATGTCCTCAGTACAAGCCTGTGGCCTTTGCTGTACGTTGCAACTTCTCTTACACGCCAGCTGACGACGACAACGTCCCTGTACCAGGCCAAGCTGTCACATTTGAGGCCAAAGAATTCCTGCATGTCAAAGAGGTATGCATTGAAAAAAGGCCAACTTGTACTGATGAAAAAAAATAAAATTATCAGCACAGACTGACATGCATACAAAAATGTTGTCTTTAGAAAAACTTGGGTTTTATTAAGCTTTGTTCCATATTCTTTATGATAGATATGACATATAATGATGCATTTTCTATAGTTAACACTGATTAATAATTATGGGGAACATCAGTGTTAAACTTTTTTATTTACAGTTGAATGTCTTGTTTGATTTGCTTTGCAATTGGAAGAAATTTAACAATGAATGGTGGATCGGACGGCCGGTGAAGGAGGATGGGGTGGTGGGCTTTGTCCCCAGTCCGGTTAACCTGGAAACCATTCTTATCAGAAGAGAAGTCCAAGCCAGAAAAGCTGCCAAGGCCTTGGCCAGGTAGGTACACAGTACTGCTTGACTGAACAGTTTAATTGTTTAAGGAAGGAACCAAAAGCCAGTGCATTAAAGAAGAAAATATTAAAACAATACTAGTTCATTTCAATTGGAAAACAAATGTTAGAAAATATTTGTGAAATGTCTTTGAGATTTGATTGTACCAAGAAAATTGGTACTACCAATTTATCAGTTTATTAAACTGATAAATTGGTACTACCAATTTATCAGTTTATTAAACTGATAAACTCAGTTTAATTGATAAACTCAGTTTATCAATTAAACTCAGTTTCCTGGTTTAATTGATAACCAGGATCAACCTAGAAGAACCACTGGGGATAAAAATCTGCAAACCTGTTACAAAATAACACATCTTAACTGTGAAAACGAACCCTCAAAAGTGGAAAGATGAATCCAAATTTAAACTGAGTCCCCTTGCCAGTTGTTGTTCATGAGGAATTTGCAGCTTTAGAGAAGTTTAAGTCATTATACTTCTCATTATGTTCGTTTTTCTAGCAATCTTTTCTCTAAAAGTAAAACTCACCTTGCAAAATTTTTATCATTTCTTTTGTGAACACAGACATGACTGTTAGGTTAATTGTCTGTGTGTGTGTGTAAACAGTTGCTTGTGCTGGTTGTCTCTGTGTGGCCATGTGATGGACTGGTGACCAATCTCGGGTGTAACCCACTCCGCGCCTATTGAGCACTGACTGTAGACCTTTATAAGTAAAGTGCTGAACTTTTATTAAACCTCTGTGAGATAAATCATAACTCGTTTCTTGTTTCAGCAAAGCAGCAGCTCAAGCAGCTCAAGATATGAACTCAAAGAAATACACTCCTCCTTCACAAGGTCAGTTTGTGCACCGAATAAGACTAAATGCATATGGGTAAAATCTATCCTTAATGATAATTAAGTTAACATGGCTTCTTTTTTTCTGTGTGAGCAGCCAACCAGCAGGTGAAAAAGAAGCCGGTAAGTGACAAAGCTAAATTGTATAACTGTTGTGGAACCACAAAAGTTTTGCTTCACATCCGTTACACATCATATTTGAGGACTTTAGGCACCGTTCAAATAAACCTGGTATTTCTAAAAAGTTCCTCTTAAACACAGATTTCTTTCTAGAAATGCCTGGATCCATTCAATAGGGATTGTTAAAGACGATTCATTGTCTTAATACATACATATTAAATACTTTATTTTAAAGTATAAAAGTATTCAGTGCCCAAATGAGATTCCTATTCCTTCACGTTTGGTTACAGTGAAAATAGATTTAGTCTAACGTCATAAATAAGAGACTAGAAACAAAAATGTTTGGTGGTTCTGTTGACAAATGGCTGACATGTTGCAACTGCATCACCAACCAATTTGCTTATTAAACATCTTAGTTCAAATCTTGGACACATTAGAGCATGGTTCGTAAAGGAACAAGAAAATTCAACATTCCAATGCAACAGATGTTCTTTGTACGGCAAACCCAAAGCCCAACGTGAAATTTTCAGATTGTTGAACTCATTAAATGTTCAGTTACTTTTTCTTCTTTACAGAAAACACAACTGAATGTCAAAACAGTGTTAGATATATTGTTTTTCCTACTTATTTAAAACACAAACTAAGGCTTTTGGGAGAGACTAATGCAACTTTCTTATAACAATAACAAAATGGATGTATTTTATGCAAACCATACAATGTGTTTGTGTCTACAGGGGGAACAGATAGCCATGTATGATGTTGTGCCAACAATGCGACCAGTGGTTCTGATGGGACCATCATTAAAGGGCTTAGAGGTGAGTTTCTTCTGACATTTGATTCAACTCAATAATTTTAACAAAAAATCATAACAATTGTCACCTGAAGAGCAAATAATGAAATAAATCCAGATTTTTCCAATTACATCTTATCATATAGTCATATTTAGATTCTGGTATGTACAGTCCAATTCAATATATTTTTTAAAATAATTAAATAAAGACAAAATAAATGAAATGCCTAGAGAGCCATCTTTCAATATGAATAAGCATTTGCCGGTATTGGAGAGGAGAATCTCCTGTTTAATAGAATCTATCCAGCAGAAACAGGCTGAGTAAGAGGAAACACTGGAAAAAGAAAATACAAAGGAATTCATTAAAGCTTTGTCAAGGATGACATCCAAATAGGAGATTCGGCTAAACACAAAAGGACACGTCAGGTCGGGTCTACGGGAAAGAATAAGAACGAGTATGCAAAGTTAAATGCAAAGCTCTATCAATAGTTCCTGTCAGGAAAGCGACCCAGGTCAAGTGTATGTTCTATACAAAGAAAAACAAAGAGAGAGCATAGTTAATGATATTGCAAGTAGTTTGTAAATTAATAGTAGCAGCTAACAGCCAAGCGAGTCAGTGTGGCACCGACAATAACAAGCTATCAAGCTGAATTATTATTTTTCTGTGTAATTCTAGGTTACCGACATGATGCAAAAAGCACTATTTGACTTTCTAAAACACAGATTTGAAGGAAGGTAAGTTCTTCTTTGTCATTGTCAAACCTGTTTTTTTATGCACAGTAAAACTTAATAAAGTTGTGAAATAATCCTTGTTCTTTTTTATTCTTTTCAGAATCACTATTACAAGGGTGACGGCTGACATCTCAATGGCTAAACGCTCTATCCTCAACAACCCTGGCAAGAAGGCCTTAATGGACCGGTCCAACACACGCTCTAATTTAGGTCTGTAGTTTATCATCCAGAGCACTAATTATCCTTGAGAATTATTTCAATTTAATAGGAATACATGGATAGAACACAACTCTAATAGCTTCACTCATGGAAAAGACAACTAAATCAGTTAATATAATTGCTTTCTGGAAAACTTGACTTCCCTTGTGGCATTCCCCACATTTTTAAAGTCCTAATTAATTTTTTTCTCAATCTATCTAAATTAATTTGAAGTGAATGTGTCAGAGCTATTTTTGTTTTTTGGCTTCCATTGCTGCTCAATTTTTGCCTTAAATATACAGAGTTGCCACAAAGTTAAATCAAACATATCTTAAATCTGGAACCATGATGGGTGTTCTACTCTGTTGAGTATATTTGTACTGTTATCTCAAAGATGTGGGTTATTGCGAGGATGTTTCAGAGAACCGTTAGTAAATCTAGGTAACCCAGACTTCAAATGAGTCACGGCTTTGTGATACTGAGATAGAGATAGTCTTTTTGTGACTTTCCTTTTACAAAATGTCTCATGAAAGCTACTTTGTCACTAACACCATAGTCAATAACTAGTCTGTAGACTCCACAGATCAGGCTTACTTCAGTTTGAGTGGATTGAGTGGGTTCTTAATCTGACTGTGATCCTCAGAGCTTTGAGACCTCTGATGCTTTTTCTTGTTTCTTGCCCAGCAGCTTTTAGGTTGCATGTTTCTGCTTTGAGAAGCAAATGACTTAAGAGAAACGTTATTTGCTTTTATCTCCCAGACATAGTGGATGTAATAAATAATGTTTGAAACAATAGGTAGCTGTTTTAGCAGGCTCACCATGCTATAAAATATATTTACTGCAAATATTCATAATAACCCCCCATCGCTATAAGGATGATGTTCGCCAATCAGACCTAACAGTGGCACATCAACAGATCTGCAGCTGCTATGCTTTGATTATTCTCATATATTTCTATCAGAACCAACACAATCTTAGTCAGAAATTTAAACTACAGCACTTTGTCAGTTAGAAAACTTCCTAGTTTTAGGAAGTTTCATCTTGTTCAAACCAAGCAGATGCTTTTTTTTTTTAACCTGGCGACATTATACCATAGAACAGTCACAACTGTCTCCCTGTCTACCCTGTGATCCTTTCTACCCATTTCAATAGAGGAGGTGGAAATCAGTTAAAACAAGAGCAGGGATAAGATTTACTTGCTTTTCTCTTGTCTCTCTCATTGCCGTCTCATCCCAGATGCTGCCGGTATGTACGACTGAAAGCACTGGTTTTCCTTGTGTTTTTGACAGCTCCACCTTCTTTTCTGTTCTTTCTCTCGTTTACCTCATGTTTGTATCAGCTGCTGCTACCCTTTCACTTCTGTGTGCTTCATTTATAGTCCATGTACAAAAAAACTGACTTCATCCTGTACAGCTTTGAAATATATAGCTAAAGTGCATTGCAGTGCTTTTGTGTGAGTGGGCTGTCGGATATGTTTTAGGACTAAAACTTGATGTCCTTTCCCGCTCTCCCTCTAGTGGACAAGTTTTAATATTACTCCTGCCATGAGTTGAAGAAATCTTGAGGCATCTACCTTTGTGGTGGGAAGAAATTATACATATAATAATAACAAAAAACTAAATATTTTTAGTGCAAGGCTTTTGGTGAGAGCTGCCAAGGTCTTATTTTCTTTTGTTGTGTAGAACATGCTTTTTATTTCTGATGTAAATTGTCATTTGCTTTTTTTTATTAGTTGTTTACAAGTTCAAGTAAAGCAGAAAATAAATAAATTAACACTCTTATGAAGCCAGACTGTACGTGTTGAATTAAGTGTTAACAGATTTAAATCTAAAATAAATAATCTTCACAGCAAATTAGCATGTATTTAAAAGTAAGGCAACTTTTTAAATTTATTATTATTATTGACTTGTTTAAAGTTACTGTAACAGTTTTTCTATAATAGCATAAAATAAAATAAAATATGAGAATAAAGTTATAAAGATCTAGAACATTCCTACTATTGCCAGTCTCAATATGTATACTATCTTATTTAGAGGTTTCCAGTGAGATCTTGTTGGATCATGTATATTTTATGTTGTCTTAGAGTTGGAAGCTTACATTTTCTGTTTCTGCAGCCCAGATCCAAGGGGAGGTGGAGCGTATATTTGAGCTGGCCCGGAGCATGCAGCTAGTCATTTTGGATGCAGACACAATTAACCACCCACTGCAGGTGTCCAAGACTTCGCTTGCTCCAATTCTTGTTTATGTGAAGATATCTTCACCAAAAGTAGGTTTCATCAGTCACCCATGCACTATCTGATAGGATGCATTTCTCTAAATCTGTACACCTTTTTTGCCCTGTATTTGTCAAAAGAAATAGGATACTTACATTTTTTTAAAGTTGTGTCCTATTTTGTGTTGTGTAGGTGCTGACGAGACTCATCAAGACAAGAGGAAAATCTCAAACCAAACATCTTAACGTTCAACTTGTGGCAGCAGACAAGCTGGCCCAATGTCCTCCGGTGAGCGCCATCTGCTGGAATTGTTTAAAAACTACAACTGCTTTTTTTCTGTTCAAGAGGTGAAAATATGGTTAATGCCGTGTGTTGATGTCAAGTCATTTTATTTATGTTCTCCGAGACCAAGTTTGATACTTTGTTAAAATCAATGGTGAGTAGCTTTAACATGCAGTAAAATAACTGTAATAATTAATTTTTCTAGATAGTTGTTGATACACAGTACAGCTATAGTTTTCAATAAACTTAGTCCTGCATTAAACATCCTGACACACATTTACTATGCTCTCCAATGCATCCTGGTGTTCACATTTTGTTCTATTTCTTTCTCACCTTTTATTGTCTGTAGGAAATGTTTGATGTCATATTAGACGAGAACCAGCTTACTGATGCCTGTGAGCACATCTCGGATTACCTTGAATCTTACTGGAGAGCAACACATCCACCAGAGATGGAGCCTTCAAATGCACTTGTAGCACAGCTGGCTGAGAACACATTGCCTGCCTCTCCAACAACAGTACCGGTGCATAAAACACACAATTTATACAGTGAAAACATACTGAAATATATAAAATACTATGTAAAATGTTCCTATCACCTCATCTCATCAAACTTCATCTCATTCATTTGATGTGTACAGATATTTGTTTAAATTTAGAGAATCTTTAGATTTTTTTTAGCATTATTTTTGCTTCATCTGTATGTGTTTTCACCAGTCCACCTAACATTTTAATTTCATGTCTTCTCATCCTATTACTATGCAAAGTTGAAGAAGAAATGAAATAGGCCAACAACTGGTGAGTGAGAGTTATTGAAATATTACTGTAATCGTTTTTCAGTTATGGGAAAAATGTAGAACTTCAAATACATTATTTTATGTAATGTCTGTAATTTGCAGCCTATTATAGTTAGATGTCTGCTTGATAGAAATAATTTTATTTTAAAAACCTGCCCACATAATGACAACCGTTGTTTCCAGAATAGATTATCTTAGTGAGCTGACCAGTGGATATGTAAACTATTAGCAGTGAATGGAAGCAACTGAAAGTCTCGGTTTTCTACACATGTGAAGATTTAACCATAGTTTAAACATGTTCACAAAAGAATGTCTGTTCTTTTAAACAAATCCAGAAGAAATCCAGGACAAAGTTTACATTTAAGCTGGAAATGAAAATGATCCATCTTGTCATTTTGAAAATTTGTCACCCATCTTCCTCGCATTGTTTTCATTGTTCACATTGATCTCTCCACTCCCTCTCTGTGATTTGGAATTGCAAGTTACTTAATTTTATTGTGTGGCTAGTTAAATGATATCCATCTGGTCCTTTTCCTCTAAGGATGAGCAGAAGAGTAAGAAGCCAGCTGCCTCCAAGAGGAAGGGTTCACGTGAGAACCACCTAGACAAGGAGACCCCACCCGCCCCAGATCAGGAGGACAGAGTTGAAGAAGGCCAAAGGAAGGAAGAGGAGGAGAGACTTCTGAGGACAGAACCAAAAAGACCGCAGCACACCCACCACCATCACCACCACCACCACCACCGCCGGATAGAACACCACAGCCACGCCCAGCACAGCCAAATATCTGGTGGCGTGAATGTAAAGTCAGGTAGAGATTACAGCCACAGGCCTCCAAGGAGACCCCTGCATGAGGAGAGGGAGGACGAGGTGGAGGAGGAGGTGGTGGAGGGCGATGAAGAGGAGATACACTACAACCACCGGGGTCATAACCATCACCACCACAGTAGCAACCACCACCATCATCACCATCATCACCAACGGCATCGTGGCCAGCTGCATGACAGGGAAGGCTATGAGCAGGAGCACAACGAACGCAATCGACATCAGAGGCATCACCAGCATATCCCAACACGGACACACCATGCAGACCTCTATCCTGCACACAACCATCACAACTACCACCACCAGGGCAGAGATCGGGACAGAGACAGATACAAGGACAGGGAGAGCGATAGGGATCGAATCAGAGACAGAGATGCACGTCAGTGGCACAAAGATTCTTACATGGATGACTGACATGTTTCTACTCCCAAGCTGATGCACAGTTTTATGCTTCCCATTTTATAATGCACTCATAGGTGAAACAGTCATTTTTGAATGTAGTCTATTCTTTCATACTGTTTATTACTCTTTAACACTACAGTGTTCTCTCCAGACAGCCTAATTCACTTTATCTTCCACAAAAATAGAAGCAAACTACAAATTCTAATTCACACTCTCAAAGGGGGATTTACTTGTTAAAGTATGTTGCCAAGCAAATTCCAAGTCTCAATAAAGCATTATGCATGCATTCATAGGAAGTATTTCCAGTATTTATTTCAGTTTTTGTAATTTAAACGCATTGGATTTTACCACATACAGTTACTGAGAAACATTTAACATCTCATGAATTCTGATAAGAATTGCACATCAGATTTGAAGGAGAAAGAAAAACAATTTGCACTGCAGCCTTTATAAAATGTGGGCATAGATGGAACCTTTCATTGACTCAGGAGTGCCTGACTTTTCATATGATTTCTGTGATCTACACATAAATTTTCAAAACGCTACATAAAATCTTTG
Organism: Brachyrhaphis roseni; assembly: GCA_903066815.1. Lineage (NCBI taxonomy): Eukaryota > Metazoa > Chordata > Actinopteri > Cyprinodontiformes > Poeciliidae > Brachyrhaphis > Brachyrhaphis roseni. Next base: position 8,869 of record CAEFZY010003290.1, read on the forward strand.
TTTCAGTCTCATGGTTGTCCCTCTGCATCTGTACTTGTGCAGGTTATTGACATTGAATAAATATTTCAAAATTGCCATCCCTAAATTTTTTCCCTTTTGATGAAAAAGATTATCCTTCGAGCATTAGAAGGTTTCACATTATGTGCCTGCTGTGCTTGTGGCTGAAGGTAACATTTGGGTTGTGCAGATTTTTTCTGTATTATTGATCTGACACAAACCTACCATTGTCGACGGGCATGTTTGCACTGTGACATAATCAGTGCTGTTTGCTTTATAATTTAGATGCAGAGACAGTGCTGACACCTGGAGCAAATAATGTGCAAAAATCTGTACCTAAAAGCAATTTCAACCCAACACTGTTGAATAATCCCATATGCATTTATTTTTTAGCCTTTACAAAAAAGAAATTAGCCACTTTTATCCTCGTTGACGTTGCTTAAGGTTCTTCTTATTTTTTACGCTTATCTGGAGAAAAGAAAGTTTTCTTCAATATAATTTTAACATGAATGAAAATGACAAAACAGTTCTTTCCATATTCCATTTTTATTGTCAATTCTTCTTTATATATTGATCAAATATGATAAACAATGCACATACCTTTTACACGTCTACATCATCAACACTATAGGCAATACATTTATCAGTCTTCTAAAAGTAAAAAAAAATAATTAATTAATTTACTCAATCAAAACCACAATCATGAAGAGAACTTAAAAAAATTACTGGAAATAGCAAATCATTCATAGAAAGGTTTAGCTAACAAAGTTCTAATTGCTCATTAATTTATGTGTAGCAGATATTTGAATTTCATCTTTAGCTTGGATTGGATTTAAGGTGAAGTCATTTAAAATTTAGCAAATCAAAATTTCAACATTGTACAAAAAAAAAATTCTTTCTGAATATTTCAATTACAATTTTTTTATTCACATTTGCACTTTAATTTGTCTCTGAACGCTATTGCTTTATATTACTTTAAGCACTACGACCTAAATATTTTTTAATAGATATAATCTTAATAAATACATATTTTCTGTTCTACTTTTAGAAAAGTCTGAACCTATTCGCTGTCTTGCATTTGGTCTGTCTGGAAGCATGACTAATCTTGTGGTCACACTCAGTGTATGCAGGATAATCTATGCATTTTGTTGTGATAAAACATGTTGCTTGAATACAATCTATGCATTTGTATATACTTCATAATTGCCTTGCTATTTAAATGAAGGGAGGACTTGAGAGTCTGTTACACTACTCAGTACTGTAGACCTAATGAGTATGACTGCATTGAGTAAACAAGACTCATTATTCCTTTGTAGATTTATTTTGTTTATATAATTTTGTACAGCATTCAAAAGTTCATTTTGACAGATATGTATTCTATGTTAAAAATCATTAAAATACATTATATGCTGCCTCACATTTCATTTAAGGATCTTTTGCTTCATCATATGTCTTAGACTCAGTCCCAATATAGTAGAAGTAGGAGCTATGTTTTTTTCAACCCTTTCATAGAAAATAAAAGTTACATGGTCAGGTCAGTACATAATTTCCCCCTTTGTTTTTACTACCATGTAAGTATTGTAAAACGATTTTATATTTGGAAGTTGGATTTCCTCTTAAGGGAAATTACACTTTTATTAAATTCTTAAGCAAGAGAGAAATTTCAGCCTTGTCTGCCTTTGTCTTTCCTTGCACTGAATTAGAAAAATGTTCTTGCCTGTTTCTATAAATATGCTGCTTTTAAACAGGTTACATGACATGAAAAAAGCAACATATTTTTGAATTGGGTGTCAAAAATGTTATAAAATGAAAAGAGAATTTAACTCACACGTTTGCATCCCAGATTGAGCTCTACACCACCTCCTGAGGATTCAGAAGTACTTTTTTTCATACAAATTAAGCCATGTTTGTCTTCACAATTTCTGTCAACCCAATAGCCACCCTACAATACGTAAAAATTTAAAAGATATTCATCCTGAAACATACATTTAATCCACAGAAGTTGTCATTGCAGCAGTCTAGATATTCATCTTTATTTTTCTTTTATTATTTGAGAGAAATTAAATATTTTTTTACAAGAATATTTTTCTTGTACTAATTAAGTGTTCCATAGTGTTCTTGCTTTGTACATATGTAAGTGAACTTACTTGTACATAAGTAAGTGTACATAGAAATGTGTACTTAGCACATCTCTAAGTACATCATTTCATTTTTCTTCTGTATAGATTTTATAATTAAACATATAAAGCAATATAAATATAAATATTACAAATCCTCTGATAAGAACACAGTCGTCAAGGTCAGTTGCAGCTGCTGGTGTAGACTCCCAGCTGGTGAAGCTAACTGTGGTCTGGTCACTCCAGTCAAACAATCCTTCTCTCTGTCTATCATTTAGTCCGATCCAAAGCTCATCAGTGGATGCTGCAGATAAAAAACAACAAAAAAAACATCATTGTTTCCATTTTGTAAGTTGAATAACATTATAAAATGACAATGTAATAAAGTAAAGTTCACTAACAAACTGTATGAAGTTTCACTTTGTAACTGGGTTGCAATAGACAAATTTTTGATCATATTTGAAACAGAATGTGTCTATTTTTTGTTTCTGTCACTAAATCTTTGTTTTGTTTGTGTAAACAAGCAACAAAGTGAGGTTTGCTTAGAGCTGGCAATTGAGAAGCAGATAGTTACTATTAGTGCCTATTAGTAATGTACCATATCCAAGCTGAGAGAAGACAAAGCTTTGGTCCTCCACATTGTAGATGCTTATAAGGTCCCCTCCCTCATGACGACAAGCTGACTGAGCATCAGGCCAGGTTTTTTCAGTACGAAAGATGTGGAAGCAGTGGCCGTTATATGGAATCCAAGGTGCTGAGCAAAATCCTACATCAAGACCTGTGAAGTAACAGAAAATGTGTTTTAATTTACATTGACAGAGAGAAGATTTAGAACTTAATTATTACCTTTAGTTGGAGAAGCCAGAACTTCTTTGCTGATGCAAATGTACCACAGTTTGTTGTCACATTCCGCACTTTCCCATGAAAACCTCACAGCACCATCAATGAGTCCACAATTATGTCGAAGACCAGATAACGGTCTTTGACCTGAAATATGATGGCTAACGTTAGAGCAGATCATCCAAGTCATTAAGACTGAGTTTTTGTGTGTAATGTATAAATTCTATATTTCTCTGAGTATTAAGCCACTATGCTGTGACTTAATGAATTTGACTGGATGTGAGTATAAGCACCATTGGCACCATCTCCATGTGAAATTAATTGTAATTTACTTAAACGTCTTGGGTTTTATTTAACACAAAAATGAACTTAATATGCAGAGTGCTAATGCAAATAAAACTTACCTGAATCCCAATTCAAGTAACGTAATGGGTTCCCATCAGACCACTTCCAGCCATATTGTGTAAACCCCCTGCCATATTGTATATTCGTGTTTAGCCCAGTCCAAAGTTTATACCCTTGCTTGTTACTTCCTGCCTCGAGTAGTGCTGTAAGAGTGAAGTCAAAGATGGAAGACAGAATAAATAAATTATGAGGGTCAACCATTGTCTGAAGCTCAACTGAATTGAGTGCTAAATAAAGATTTTATTTATGATCTTAATCTTAAAAAAACAATTTCTCTTTATATTTTATCCAGTATTTTGATTTAGTTTTTAATTGAATAATTACATTTGATTTCTACTTATTTTCAAATAACTGAACAGTTATTGCATTAAACATTGCACCTCGTTTTGCCAAAGGATGATGTCACTTTTTGCCAAAATCACTTCTGGCAAAAAATGACACAGGCCATTATTTTAGGAAGTTTGTTTATCCTGCTTTTGTCAGCAGGTGGCAATACATTCCTAAAACCACATTGTGGAGGTAAATCCCTTATTTGTTGAAGCAGAGACGAAGAACAGTTCAAACATGAGTTGATGAGTTCAAACAGCTTTTTCATGAAACGTGCCTCACTAAATACATAAGAGCTAAACATTTGATATTGAATGCGTTTGTTTGACTTTTCATCACTTTACCTGTGATATAAGCTTGCTGATGGGGAACAGTGATACTTAGGAGGGAAGCGTTCTGCTGCTTGCAGCTGGTTTCAGCCTGTCACCACGTCAGAGCAGACTCTGTGTTCAGATGGTATGCTGCTCCGTTTATTGGATGCTTAATCCAGTTGTCTTTATCTGTGAAAGATTACATATTTATTTAATCTTCAGTGTTTTATTTATTGAATTACATGTGAAAGATCCATGTTGTGTTTGTTAACAAGTTAGACTTTCAGGCCTGAGAGTAGATTTGGAGAACATTTCTAAACCAAACCCATATTCTGAGAGTGACCAAAAAATTAAAGATGTAAATGCTTGACTTTGCATAGCTTTTAAATACATGAAATCATAAAACTTGAAAACTGAATGTTCTTATTTACTCAGGTTGTTTTTGTCTGATATTAAAATATGTTTAACATTAAACAAGACATTATAAAGTGGTAACTAATGCTTTACACCATTTCCCTTATACTTCACCATTAGCCAATATTTTGTGCTGGTATGCAATAAAATCTGCAAAATGTTCAAACAGTATGAATAGTTTTAGAAAGCACTGTAAATATGTCTCTCTCTCTTATCGCCAAAACAAAACTTTGTAGCAATACTCACTGCTGGTTGGACAAAAGCCCCACAGTTGATTTTCAAATGTTGTTTCAACTGAGCACCAAAGGCGGCCGTTTTCAAAGTCGGCTGAAGTGCAGCTTGAGTACCACTGAGTTTTGTACATGAAGGGAAACATGCATGGCCTTCCTGCCGCATTTCCTTCAATTGTATACAATTCTGTAAAGTAAGTACATAAAAACACAGAAGAGATTTAATGAACACACCTAAATCCTTTTAATTAAAGCAGTACTGAGCCTTACAACAAACAATAAGATCACAATAGACCGCCCAGCCTTGAACAATAAAGAAAAACAGCAACAGAGTCTCCTACCTCTGTAGGTTCTTGTGCAAGCTCCACTAGATGTCCCTGAAATGGTTAGTTGGCTGTTGGGTCCTGCTGATTTTGATAGTACAGCTTGGTTATCTGCTCTAAGCTCCATATAAAGCTCCTGGCCTTGGAGGGCAAGCACCGTTTCATTCTTACATTCCCACTTTTGGAGTTCACTTGTTTTATTACAGTTGTACAGGCTTACTTGATTCCCAACACTTTTTCCCTGAACTCCCAGGCATTTATTCGCCCTGGGAACCAGCAGTCGATTGCCAGTTGTCCATCGTATGTCATCGCACGTGCTACCAGTTTTAACTAAGCAAAAATCTGTGCCTGTGTTGGTAAGCTGAAATGGTGAATCTGAAAAGAGAAATTGTTCAAAACAGTTCAATGATTAGCTAAAAAAGAATAAATAAAAAGACGTCTACAATACAATAACAGTAGCTGATTAAAATTAATAATCTGGTGTTAACTGTTTCAAATCTCCATATGCAATGGTTGAAAACAAAGCTTACATCCATGCATTTTACCAGAAACTCACAAACGTTCAGCTATCAAAAGCGGGAATACTGTACCATTTGATTCCAATGAATGAGAATTTGTAAAAAGAAGCCCCAAGATCACACACAAGATATGCATTATGATCCTTTAAAATGCCCCAGAGCTGAGCATTTAATCCATATGTTGCCTGCAGAAAATGTAGAAGTGATGTTAGAGATTTCAGAAAAGGGGAGGATTTAAAGTTACTGACTTATTCCGCTGCAACACGTCACTAAATCTCCTTTTCGAAGTTTTTCTTAAATTCAGAATTCTGACAGACTTGTCTTATACTTATTTATTTTTTATTAAAATCATATCAACACATTTTCAAGTATTTCAGTGTACAGTTGGTTAGGGTTAGAAAAACATTTTAACCTATTTAATAACTTGAAATAATTTTCTAACGTGTTTATTTGCTAAAATAATCATCCTAAATTCAGTGCAGGACTCAACACAACCAGACAAAGCACTGAAATAAATTCAGAAAGTTACATTTCTATAAACTCACCTTAGGGGTGAGTTTAGGACATACAAGCTTAAATATCCTAAGCTTTTCACAATTTCTCTTTTTTTTTTAATCTGGCGTAAGAAATCCAAAAAAAACAAGAAGTGAGTCAAATTGTGGTTTAATGTGCACAGCACAATTTAATATTAAATCAAATCACTGTGCCTTAGGTAACTGAAATCCTTCCTTTTTGCAAGTTTTGCAAAAAGGAAGGATTTTTTGCAAATGCTGACTGTCATTTTTGATTTCTCAAACCTAGTTTCTGATTTCCTCATTTGATTCAGTTAATACTTCAAGTTCACATTCAAGTGTGTTGTGTTGGCCAAGAAACACTTTGTGTTTACATTACAATAACTCTTACCGAGGTTTAATTAAAAAAAAACGACAACAAAAAAAAGAAATTAAACAAAAAAGGAAGAAAACAATTATCATGATTATTTTCAAACAAAAGCAAAGTTATAAAAATTTTGAGAGGGTACATCGGGGTCACCAAAACAATCTGAAAGTATTTCTCCAGGTAAAAAGAACGTATTGTGATTCATTTCAAGGCTACCCACTCCTTGCCTCCCTGGGGCGATGCATGCTGTAACTCTTTTCATATTTGAAACGTCTTATTATCCCAGATGTCAAAATAGCACCAAACTCATGCAAGTAACCCAGATGGATGAAGGTTAATATTTTATTTATGCATCTGTCTATTCCGACATCAGATCTAAACTTATTCTAATAGTCATTCATGCAGTTAAGCTACCATTTCCAGATATAATTTTTGTAGAGCAAAGCTGCCCTGGCACACTTTGGAAACCAGCTTCTTCATTGTTACACCTTGTTACTTGTCTTAGATCAATACGCATCTATATACTATATAGATATATTTTAACTATGTTGTGACTGTATACTAGGAGACAGCTAATCTGTGAAAATATTGAGCTCCTCTGCCTCAAAAAACTTTGCCCAACATCAACATGTGGCAGGAGGAAGTTAGAATTGGAACCATAAATTTTGGATTCTCAGAATTCAAATTATGAGAATTTGGATTCTGTCCAAATAGTCGCCAAAGCATTTTGGCGCCGTAGTCCGAGCGCCAAAGCATTTTACTTCCATGTCAAGTAAAACTTTCAAACTGCTGCTCTGTGTGCGAGTCCTTCCAGGCTGACATAGAGATATTAGAACTTGAATAATTTGTGTTATCTGTCAGGTTTATTTACCTGGACATTCTCACACAAACACTGGAAAGAAGGAGGGAGACAATTTAGATTTTACAATCAGAAGAGCGGAGAGCGGGGCAAAGAAGACTTGTCCATCTCAGCCTTCCAAACCCACGCTCTTCTGCATTACACTTTTATTTTCCTTAGGTGGTCCCTAGCTACTTAGATGTTGACGACTGCTTGAGGGAGAGGCAAACCCAGTCGCCAACACACAGTCATAAACTTTTTCTAATACAATGAAGTTTCCTAGTCTTTATGCAGTTGTGGTCTTAAGCGCAGTTCCCGTGTCTCTGGTTCATAAACTTTGACCCTTAACCTTCAGTTGTTTTTCCTGCCAGGTCAGTTCTCAGTCTGCCTCCAGGCAAGCTGGTATCTGCTCCCAATTCAGCACGCTTATTGCTTCCTGCAGGCATCTCTCACAAAGCACACATTCCAGGAACAGACATAGAATCTTACTGTCCTAAAATATAATGATTAGTATTTATATAGGTTATTAATTTAATCCTATCATTATCAAAACAGAATAATTACTGATGATTTGTGTAAAATTCCCCACCCAAATGATAGCTTTTCTGATCCTTCAAATTAAATTTATTTAATTTGAATTCACAAATTAAATCAATTCAATTTCATTCATTTTGTTTTATTCATATAAGGTCCATTTCAAACAAATGCCATTTTAAGGCACTTTACAAAACAGATCTAATTTATCAATAAAATTATATAGCCAAAAAAATAATTAAAGTTATCATTCAGACAGATAAGATCAGGGACATTCCTTCTATAAAAATCCCACTTATTATACAATATGGTCAACTTTATAAAAATGAAAATAAAACTGAAAAATGAATAGCTTTATTAGCAGATTCCATTTTTTTTATTTTATTTTTTACCAAAACAACTAGTTGATAGGAAGTTTTAATTAGATTTTTTTTTTTTTTTTAAATATTGATGTATTTCTTCTGTTAAGTAAAATATCACTGATTACCATGTCAGATATAGATCTAAAGCAATGTTTTTATTTTTTATCTACATGCTTCTTCTACCTTGGAGTCATATTAATGTTTCAAAGTGGAACTGGATTTGTTACTTAAAACTAACAGAGAATTTGTGGAGGAAGCTAAAGATTAGGGTGATGGCAGGAAGTCCTTTTGAGCTCCAAACACTTAAAACTCTTCCAAGATCATTGCTCTTTAACAATACCAGTAGAAACATACACTGATGACCGTAATGGCAGGACAAGGCTTTACATTAATTATTCATTATTAATTATTACCGTAAATGTGTAATTTCCCATGAGCCATTTTTTAATCAACTGTAAATATTACAACATATAACATTAGTATTTCAAAATGTATAATCTCTTGCAATAATTTTTTTGTAACTGTTGGAAAAATACAATCAATCAATCAATCAAATTGTATTTGTATAGCACATTTCAGCAGCAAGGCATTTCAAAGTGTTTTACATCATAACAAACACAAAAATACAAAGTCATGCAACATGGAAACAACAATCAAAAACTACATTAAGTCAAGTTCCATCATTAAATTTGTAATTGATTACGTTTCAAATACAACTCTAAACAGGTTTTTAGCTGAGATTTAAAGGAATTCAGTGTTTCAGCTGTTTTACAGTTTTCTGGAAGTTTGTTCCACATTTGTGGTGCATAGATGCTGAAAGCTGCTTCTCCTCGTTTGGTTCTGGTTCTGGGGATGCAGAGCAGACCAGAACCAGAAGACCTGAGAGGTCTGGAAGGTTGATACAACAACAGCAGATCTTTAATTTATTGTGGTGCTAAGCCATTCAGTGATTTATAAACTAACAATAATATTTTAAAGTCTATTCTTTGAGCTACAGGGAGCCAGTGTAGGGACTT
>CAEFZY010003295.1:0-13368 GCA_903066815.1 Brachyrhaphis roseni
AAATATATATATATATATATATATATATATATATATATATATATAATATACAAATAAAAAAGAAACCCTATAAAACATTGATTTAGAAGTGTACACAAGTCATTTCACTGCGTATTTGAGACACCAGTGATTAGGTTGAAAACAGCATGACTCAGAACTTAATAACACTAAAGGTTATTTACTGCCCAACACTAGAGCTTATCTGTTTTTTAAAGGTTTTTGTGGCACTGGTGGCCTTTTTACAACAGTAGATGTTCAGGAGGAATGGCAGCGGCAGAAGGGGAAGACAAGCAGCAAATGGTCCAGAGCCAGGAATCGAACCGAGGACTGTAGCCTCTTTGTTGTACCATCAATCCATGGGGTCCTCCTGTTTTTGTGTTTAGCATTTCTGCAATAAAACATTTCTTTCCTCATTCAATCTAATGATTAGCCAGAAATAAACACTCATGTTCATATATGTCATGAATTAAATTACTCAAATCAACATTTTAGTCACATTAATTACTGAGATTTGTATGAAAAAAGTTTTTTTTTTTTCCAGGCACATAGTGCCATTTTATAGCACAATCAAGTAACTATGCAGTACATATCAAACATGACTTAAAAAAAAGAATTGGACCATTCTTAGGCACATTGGACTGAGATATAAGATTCACAATTTTATATCCTGTTATATGTGTAACAGTTACACACAGTTCCTGGTGTAACTGTGAACTCCTGGTGTAATTCACAGTTACACCAGGAGTTTTCAAGTTTCTGCTGCCACTAGTCTGGAGGAGTTTGGAGCTCTGAGGCAAATGTTTGTGGAAATGGGCAGTGCTTTGTAGAGCAGGAGTTCAGACACCACTGAATGGTTGTCAAGTGAGAGTCAAGGTTTTCTCAAACACGGATGAAAGAATCAAAGCAACACTAAAGGACAGGTTTTTGATGAGGGGATAATATAATTACATCATATAAAGCTAAAAAAGCTTTATATTAAATAATACTGTCCCCTCTGTTTAAGTAGTAGACTAGTAATAATAAGTAATCACATATAACTGGTTCACAGAAATTGCTTTTAGCCACATATTTTGAGTGGAAAACCAAGACCTGAAGCAGGAGGGAAGGAAGGAAGCGAGGGAGGATGCCAGGCGGATTAGGCCATCTTACCATCACCATGTCTCCAGTGAGCGAGTTGGCCAGGTCAGTTACAGAAGAGTGCCCATCAGCATCAGGAGGGTGACCCTTGGGGCTGTTTGCTGGCTTGTTGCCCCTGCAAGCAAAATATCAGGTTGACAAACATAAAACAGCTCGAACATTAATGAGCAGTTTACTCGTCTACAGAAAGCGTTTGAGCCCACAGGGAGTCCAGCCTCCACCTGTTTAGCAGCAAACTGTCTCTCTAAAATGATCCGTTCAGTCCCAGTTTTACTACGGATTGATGTCACTTCACAGCGGAACAGGGTTTGTTTTTTCAACAGCTATTGCTAACAAAAGCCAAATAAAATCTGCCAGGTATTCCACAGATTAATGATGGGCACAAGACCTGAGAGGTGTAACTCATAAGACATTTAAGAACATCTTCAAAAAGAACGTTACCTCTACTAGCAAAATAATAAACACATTTTTAGACAAAAACACAAAGTCAATTAACTTAAAATAATAGAAACCAAATTATTTTCCCAAATCCTTTGAGAGTTTATTATACACACGTATAATGACATACATATAAATATATAAAAACCGCAGACAAACACAAACAGCAACATATAGAGGACAGACATTGCATGTTCAAATCTCTCAGTTGCATCGACAAACAGTTGATTTTACAGAAATAAAAAAGAAGAGATGAGATCTTCACTGGCATGGCTGGCACTGAGGTACAAATGTTAATAGATGTTACATTTAATTCCCTTCCACCCACGCTTGGAGAAAAAAACCTCTAAGTTCATAAATCATGAAAATAGGAATTACAAAGAGAAAATCAAATTAGAAAAATAAGACAAAAAAGCATGAGAGAGGACAGAAATGAATAGAGGATAATACAAAGGATCTTGTTGATGGACACCTAAGACATCACTCCATTTAAATGACAGGTCAAGGCACATGAAGAGGTTGACAAAAACAGTTAAGTGACAAACAAGCAAGGACAGAAACATGGAGAAAGAGAAAAAATTAGCAGACGGATATAAGATTCACAAATTACAAAAAGACACAAATACAAACTATAGACAGAAAAGAAGACCAAAAAAAAGGGAGTGAAACACACAAGCAAGCTGATTTTTAGAAATCTGTTTTAGAAGAGATAGCAAGTATTACCAGCATGAACAGTATGAAAACAAAAACCAAAGAGAGTGAGATCATAACAAACACCAGCACGTTAGAGAGAAAAACAGAGCTGCAAGAAAAGATAGGGAATGAAGGAAGGAAAGCCTGCAAACACAAGATAGGCTTAGTTTTGTCAGTCTGATAAGAATCAAAGAATAAAAGACAAAAAATTAAAATGAAACACAGAGCTACAGACAATATATTTAAGAGAAGACAAAGGAGCAAACATGCTGAAAGGAGAGAGAGAGCACAAAGAAAAAAGAAAAAAAGACAATAAATACAATTGATCATCAGGATAAAGCGAACAAGAAACATCTTTTTGATGCGGAGAGTTTAAAATAACTTAGAAATGAGATATAGAAAGAGAAATAAGGTGATATACCATTCAAAACTATAGCTTCACTAAAACCATGAAAGGGGACAAATAATAAGAACATAGGAAGAGCACATTTAGAGTGTTACAAAAGAGGACATCAAAAATTCAGCAGATGATAGAAGTTGTTTTTAAACTAGCCTGATTTTCCAGCATTTTAGCAACACTCTAAAAGTGTGGAGTGGGAACACGGGGCCAAAGCACAAACCGGCATTGGCTACATGTGCATATTTAGTATATGCAAGTAGTTGTCACTCAGAGCGAGTGAAGGCAATGCCCTGGACAGGCCATAAAACAAGGAGCCCATAAAACGTCTGTCTGTCTGGCCAGCATTCTCTATCGAGCTTTTCGCTGAGAGGAAGTGCGCGCTCTTTTGTTGGTTGCGCTAAAAAAGCTCCAAATTTGGATGAGAATCGATGTTGAATGCAATAATGTGTGCATTTTTGCAAAGGACAAAGACAGAACTGACTAAAGGAAAGTATACTGACAAATAGACAGACAGAAAAGGCAAGCAAACAAGACAAGCAAACGCTTCAACCAGCAAAAAAAAAAAAAAATCTAAAAAATTGGCAGGGGGAAAAGAATGGAGGGAAGTTACCATTTCAAGGAGGACAGAGGTTGTTCTTCAGTGATTGGTTTTAGTAGCAAAAGCTCTTAAACGTACACACCCTGGTTAAAATGCAGAGTTTTTGTGAGGTAAAAAATTAGGCAGAGAATTAACAACTTTTTCCACGTTTATTGTGACATTTATTCTGTGCTATTCAACTGAAAAGCAACAACAAAAAACTGATAGAAGGAATAAAAAAAGGTACAACATGATTGAATAACTGCACTCTTCACATTTTCAGGCTCCCTTTGATTTAATTTCAATCAGTGTTCTTTGGTATGTGTTGATTAGTATGTCGTGATTTTGTCAAGATAAGATTCTCCAAATCTATCAGATTGGGGGGGGGGGTGCTGCTGCTGACAGTCTACAACCTTACCTGGGTGATCCCACAGATTCTCTACCAAATTTATTTTATGACTCCAGTGGGGCCATTTCAAAACTTTCATTTATCTCCCATGAAGTCATTCCTAATTTGAGCTGGAAGTATGCTTGAATTCACTGGAATACCAAGAAGTGTAATCATCTTCAGCATTCTAGCAGACAACTGAAGGCTGTGGATTATAACTCTTATTTAAAATAGATTGCAATATCAGCTGTTTCCATCCAATGTCTAACATGTCTTAAAATTTCAACTTTAGTTTAGTTAGTCTGTATCATATTCTTCACAAGCTTTTGGGGGATTTTACTCAGGCTTGGAAGTTTTTGGATGAAATCCCCATCAGACCCTCTGAAGCGATCCTCAAGGCCAACTCAAAGGATGCTCAGCAAAGGGCGGTGGGATACTGGGTCACACTGCCAGCATGAAACCCCAGGACAAAAGTAAGACTGAATTCTTCTACTACAAAGGCGGGATTGTTCATCATACTGACCAGTGGCAGATTCAAGGTTGTGGAGAATTTAAAAGACAAGGAACCCACTGCGATGGATTGCACCCTTATGTCATTTTCCCTCCTTTCAGAGTTAGAGACTTTTCCACATGCTAAGCTGGAGTTTCAAAAGGCTTTATGACTATTAGAACCTGAATTTGTTGACTGCTGAATTTATTATTGCTCCAAGTCCCTCTAAACTGATCTAAGAGACTAACATTTGGTTTCTGTTGCTTAATCTTGTTTTTGTTAGTCTAATTGTCTATATTTATTGTCAGTAAACACCAAGAAATATAAATTAGTTTGACAAATAAGAAATGCAAACTTTGATTCCAGTAATAACTCCTGATGATTTTTAGGTGATGTGTCCTCTAATCTATCTCTAATAGAAATAAGTTACAAAACTGTCTTGGTCTTTTTGAAGATATAATATTTTACTATTTGGTGGGAAAAGAAAATAATCGAGATCAAATTGATAATTAGAAATACGTTAGACTGTTTGGCTAAATAAATGGTAAACAGTAGTCATGTAATTAAAACTAATGCTTTTATGTGCTATATTCTATTGCATAGATGTCTGATTGCATATTACTGCTTTAGTTACTTTTCTTAATAATGATTGTCTCTACTTTGCAAAAGCATATAAATAATGTTTTGGTTCTTTTTCGTTTTTCTTCTGGCTGACAGATTTCTCCAATCAGATTCTTTTGATCTTTTGCAATCTCTCTAAATTATGAAAACATGAAAAAATCTGATGTGACAGGAGAACTTTATTCCTGGTTAATCAGAGTCGCTACAATTGATGGCAGGTATCAATACAAGAAGATTAAATTATAAAACTGAATCAAAAAGTATTTCAATTAATCATTAGCTTAAAGAAGTGCAGACTGCTACAACTAGGTTTCAGTCGAACAGTTCAGGATGTATATCAAATAAAAGTTGGAAAAGGTTTGGTTTAACTGCTCACATCACAAAACCCTGGGATTTTAAAAAGAGCGTACACATTTAAAATCCACTACTACTGTGGATTTGTTGCCAAGGGGTATTTTTTTTGTTTGTTTCACTTTCTTGCACTACATCTAAACTAGAGTGAGAGAGGAGAGGGAGATGCTGGGTGAAGATATGACAATCTACTCTACAGCAAGGAGAGACTGGTAGGGATTGAAGTAAAGCAGTGCACCTCCCGCCTCCTCCATCTCCCAAGTATCGATGGGAGACTGAAGGTCTTCAATTATTAATTCTCCCTCATGCTTCATTCAGGAGTTCAGTGCATTCTCAGGTAAGAGCCAGAGCAGCCAAAGGTGGTCCTGGGCTCTCTGCCTCCAGGCTGTTGAAACAAAGTGGCTGGTGCTGCAGCTCTGCTGGAGGAACTAAGTTTTCTTCTCCAGATTGCACTCTGCATCAAAATGAAATCTGATTCCAATTTTTTTTTTTAATATTTCCAAAAAAGCAATATTAATTTTGGCAGATGGCAGAACAGCGACTGATATAATTTTGGTGCCAATGCTTTCTTTGTTATCCAACCCTTCGGGGGACTGCTATGGTAGATGTGGCTCTGTAAAGCCTGCAGTAGTCTACAGTGTCCAGTGGGAGGCAGAGTGGGTTCAGATCAGATTCTGCCACAGCAAAGACACAGAAAGTGGGCTGTTGGCATAGCAACAACTCTTGAAATATAGACCATATATATATATAAATATATATGGGTTTGGGAGGATGTTTGGGGTTTGTCTGACAAGAGGCTGTTGGGAGTGGACTCAAGGGTGTGTTTGAAAAACGGGGTGGTGTTCACAGGGAAGGGTGGGTGCAACACACAAGCAAACACTGAGAACAAAGAAGATAAGGTTTAGGATATATGACAGGTACGGGTGAGAGCCTCGCAGACACATATTCACGTGAACGGACATATGGAGGCAGGCAGGCATACTTTGGGTTTCACCGTCCTGTGATACTATCCTGTTTCGTTACCTGACCGAGGGCCAGCAGCTCGAAGAGAGAGGCAAGGGGGGCAAAGACACTCCACTTCTAGGCTGGAGAGAGACGCGAGAAAGAGAGCCCAACCCAGACCCTCCACCCCCATCTTTTTTTTAATGTTTTCCTTTTTTCAAACATTCAGTCTTCCGCTCTTCTGCAAACACTCAAACAAACATGCTGAGACCATGGAGTGATGTATTTCAACATCTATGCTCAATTTCATTGCCACCCACTTGATCTATCATGCGTTAGGAGTGCAGCTCACTTCCAAGGATCATAGTGAGAACTGCCGCACGTTGTTGCTTACATAAGTCATTATCCACATGAACCACATCAGCATTCACATTAGAATCAGACCTGCTGTCATTCTTTAAAAGCTGCAGCAAATCCTTGGAATGACTTAATAAATAAGGTTACTTTCAGTTTCAATTAATTACTTCCTGCATGCTGGAACGGCAGTTTAGCCTAAAATGGGTTTATTTAGTGAAATCCTATTTTAGTAATACACACCCAATACTTGTGATTCTTTTATTGAAGATTATCCAAAAACAGAAAACATGAAAATTCAAGGGGCTGGAGTTTGAGAGTTTTACATAGAGGTTTGCCTTCTATCGATAGGGCAGCTGAATGCAATTCCATGCCACACTTTTCAGATTCTTATATGTAAAAAAAGAAGAAAAAAAAAGATGAAGGCAATTTTTAATTTTTCTTTCTATTCAAACTTAAAATTGTACTTTGTGTTGGTTTATCGCATTAACTCTCAATACAAAACACTGACATTTGGTTTTGTGTTGTACTGTGCCAAAATAAGGAAATGCTCAAACAATATTAATACTTTTGTAAAATGCTGTAAATATTGGAGTTTTTAAGGGTCTTTAATGACTTTACAACAAACTTGTTAAGTGAAGTTGTTCAGTGAGCACACAAAACTTGCTGATAAATGGTAAGTGTAATTACTCTTGTAACTTAAGGTACATTTAGTGTCTTCTTTATGTACCACAGCTCACTGTTCTGCTTTCTTTTACAGCCTCCCAATACGTCCTGTAATTTTGCATTCATGCCTCAGAGTCTATGAAGGCAACTGCCTCCTCATCTCAAGCAATATCAGCAACACAAAGTCGTGAGGGAAAAAAAGACAATTTTCAGAGGTCCAATAAGACTCCTCATCCAAAATAGAGGTTGCTGTAAATGTTTTGAATCCTTATTTATCTCAGAGATTGCCTGAGGACGAGGCAGCTGCATTTATCAAAGCTGTTCTGAGATGGGGCACAGAAGTCCTGAGTTAATGCTCCTAATAGCTCCTCTCCCAGTTCACCATCTATCTAGCTATCTAAAAAAAAAATAAAGTGAGAATCTGGTTCTGCTCAAACCTGATGGGCAGAGAGCCACCTTCAACTAAAACACAAATGTGAAGTCGACTCTCTCTCAATTCTCAACGCTCCTATTGAAGAACGATGGATTTGTACTTTGAACTTTCTACCATTCTCCACTGGCCTGTAACTGTAAGCATTGGTGTATGAACACGCTGCCCCCTCCTCTTCATCCTCTCCTTTTGCCATGGCTAAATGCTATCTTCCTACTGCTGTCTTGGCATGCAGCTGAATATATTTTGACATTCCTCCAGTGATGTCCGGATGAACGCGGCGGCCTCAGGGAGCCACTGCCTTGGGGACAGTCTTAAGCAGAGCCCCTGAAGACCCTGTTGATTAGTCAGGCTTAGAAAGCCCTTGTCACAGGAGGAAGGCTGCATCAGACTAGCAAGGCATGGAATAATCAATTTATGTGTTTACGTACAAATTTTGATAGAGATTACAAGCAATTTTTTCCCTGTAATATTTAAAAATGCTTGTAGGGGAACATTTAAGCTGTTTTGTAAAGGTCCACTAAGAGCACAGTGACCAACATGTACAAGTAAAAAGCAAAACATAAGAAAATAAAACAACAAACATTGCAGTTCATACTAAAGTAATAAATACTAATTAAAGAACTGCTACAGATGAAAAACAACAGAAAGAAGTATATTTTACAAAACAGAAAATAAAAATAATGCAGAAAAAAACAAAAAGTATATACAGATAAAAACAAGGTAGACATTTCATTGTAAAAAAACGGTTTGAAAATATACACAATGTTGAAATAAATGCAAGAAAATAAAGAATCAAGAATGAAATAATAAAAAATAAAGATATAGAACAAAAGTGGAGAGAATAACCTCTCTCACACACAAAGCAGAAAACATTTTCCAAAGTAAATTTTATTTCCTTTTTTAATGCGTTATTTTTTTTTCTTTTTTTCCAAGCTACCCTGTGGATGACCGACAGCTATGCTGCACACAGCGTTCCACAGAAGAAAAAGATTTAACTCTTTATGAGAGTAATGAAATTAATTACCCATTGTGAACTTAAATAAACACACATTAATATTGATTTAGCTCATAACCTCTATCCACTGTCTTTCAGATCAATTTAAGCTCATTAATAATGAAATGATATTACACGGCCCACATAGCAATAAACACAGCAAATTTCTCTGGGTGCATCGTGTCTTCACGGCACACAAATATACATCCCTGACTAATAATATCCGTGAGGTTGAAAAAAGCCTTTACTGGCTTACACAGAATTATGTAACATGCATGGATGAATAATTAAAGGACCACAGGCAAGTGGATTGAATGTTAATGTGGCACAAAGATGCGTATCCCTCCTACTTGGTACTGTGGCCCGGTTCTCATTGGACCGCTCAATCGCTGCGCCGAGGGGATCTGGACTGAAAGCTCTCTTTACAGCGATGAGCGGCCGAAGAGAACCTGCAGAATATGTTCATTGAGTTGTAACTGAATTGTTTGAGCGAAGACCAATGAGGCATTAAGCAGCAACTCTAGCATACTAATTGGGCCTTCTTAGAAAACACAACTTACGGACGCCTGGTAGATAAACCTCTCATCATACAACCTTTCCGCCCCTGTCACTGGTCAGAAAGTCTTTATCAGTTGGGCCGGGTCTGCTGCAGTTCGAACTGTCAGTCTGCTCTGCTGCACTTCATAAACGTGCCACCACAGAGCGCTTTCACCCAGCTACAGCACACACAAGGTCAGTGAATTATGAATATCGGACACAACAACGCCATTTTGCCTTTAACCAGAGACATGGAGCATTGAAATATGAACAGAAGAGTTAGATTTGTTTTGGCCTCAGGAACTTTAGACACATTTCACTAGGGCTAAAACAATTAATTGCATTAATCGGTTATTGAAATAATCGGTAACTAATTTAGTAATTGATTACTCATTAACTTGAGTATACAGAATCTTAAAAAGGGCATTTGCTAAAACAAAAACATAGTCAGAGCAGTAATTAGGTCAAAACTGTACAGGAAATGTATTTTCATTCTCCTCAAGTGGAATTTTTAGCTTTGCCAAGTTCAAATTCTGTAAAATAAATCTATTAAGCACTTTTTGCTATCCAATTTTTTAAGAAATAACAATTGTCAGTATTCTTTTAGCTGTAGATGCATCCTTTGCTACAAGCGTACAGTAAAGGAGCGCTTATAAATTTTATTTTCTTATTTATAAAAAGAATTTAGCTATTTATTAATTACCATCTTTTAATGTATTTCAAATATAGTGTAAAAATGGCTTAACTGGTTCAATGAAAAATCTGAAATGTACGAATTTTTGTTATCTAATTAATCAATTAATCATCAGAATAACCGATAGAATAATCAATTACCAAAATATCCATTAGCTGCAGCCCTACATTTCACTGTGACCAAGGTTAGATAATATGAGTAGCATGCTAAAACAAATGTATTAGTGAAGCAATAATCTCCAAGCTCATTTACTTGAATTATTGGGCCAACACAGCAATGTAAAAATATTTCACCATTCATTAATCTACAGTACGTGCAGTTTTTAATGATAAGCTCAACCTGTTATGTATTAAAGATCAACAGTTAATAATACAAATAAATTGAAACTGGATATGTCAGAACTAAGTTTAAGTTTTGCATACATCGAAGCGTCGTTAAAATTTTTTAATGAGGTTCTGCAGACTCTGCTTGAAAGCTGCATGAAGCAAGAGCTGCTTACGAGAACCAACATATATATATATGAGTAAACTAAATTAAAGTTTCTACTGGCTGCTTGACCAACCAGTTTTAGTTGGACACATCTAAATGTAATTTTGACCCTGGCACTGATTGTGTTAACATGTTATAGCTGCTTTACCCAATCAATTAAACTGCAGAGATTATGCTTTTGACTGTACCAGTGATATATTTAAACCGAAACCAGTGAATTCAATGCAGGTGGAGATGAGTGATCAGTTTGTGGTTAAAAGTGGTGAACAGGATGGGCAAAGGGGTGAGGGAAGAGTGAAATTGTGGCTTTGTCTCCATATGCTATGAGGGAGATCGATAATGTCATTCTTGTACATTTCTGAAAGCAGCACTGAGGCCAAGAGGGATAAAACACTCCCTTTACATTTCAAATAAATTATGGACTGGGTCTACAGTAGTTTGTTATTGCGCACAGACTGTAAGCTGTCAGTCGTTCTGTTTGTAAGTCAAAGAAATTAAATGAGCCACAGGTTAATCCTGCGAATACCGGAATGCACTCAGTCGCTGATAATCAAGGTGGTTCCTGGGGGCCACATGCTGCTTCCCACTTGCTGTTTAGTCTATTAGCAGATTTCACAATCCATTTGCAAAGGTTTCTCAGTTTACACAAAAAAGCTAAAAAAGACAAATGCCGTATGCATGGCAAATTGCACAGAAGAGAATTGTTTGTCGGCTGTGTGGGTGTTGCAGCATTGATGATCAATAAACAGTTTGTGAAACCGTGACGAAAAGACAAACCAGATTTTGCCAAAGTGATGCTTTAAAGGTAAAACTATATGATAAGGAAGGCAGATCCATTTTTTAAGAGACTCCTTAAAACAGCAATGTGAAATTTATAAGAATAGTTGCCATGTACTATATATCAGATTTTGTGTTAGCCTATCACATCAAATCCGACCCCCAAAAAACTCTGTATTGACATTTGTGGTTGCAACATGACAAAATATGAAACAAGGTAATAAGAGCAAGGCATTAAATCTGTTTTAATAGAACCCTCATTTTCTTCCCGTCTCCAGAAATAATTATCAGATTCAAGATGTACTTCAGAATTAATTCGCCCTCTTCTACCATTTTGTTTTAAGGCGTGTCACCAAATTATTACAAAAACAGATGGAGGTTAAATCAACCTAACCAGAGTGCAGACGAAAACTGAGCATCTCACATGCGCGAGAAGGCTGAAGAAAAGAAAGGATTTAACATCGGCTCTGTGGTGCGAAATCCAGATAATCTGGACGACCATCAGCGGATAAAACATAGCGTGAGCTATTTGCCTAACATGGCCCTTCCCCTGTAGTCGCTTATTAAAACTGGTCCGATTCCACAACAGAATCCAGAGATAATTATTTCTGGAGACGGGAAGATTGCAAGCGAGCAAGGCTGGTGCATCCTCACAGACGAGTGGAAATATTTTTGACTCGGAGTGTGTAACTTGGCTGACGAGGAAAGGGGCTATTTTTGGCTGCATGTTTATGTAAGTGACTAACGTGTTGTGGAATAATGAGGAGCTTCTCTGGGCCCTCTGCGGAGCTGCAGAGACGAGACTCTCAGAGCGGCGGAGGGTGATTGAAGGAAGCTAATGAGCACGAGGGAAAAAGAAGAACACAGGCGCGGAAAGGGCTGGATAATAAAAAGCATGAAAATGCAAAGGAAATACCAGCAGGAGGTCTCAGACAGGAGTAAAAAGACTGAAAAAAAAATAGGGAGGAAAATGGTGAGAGAAAATGTCATTGTGATAGAGAAAATGATTATGGTGATCATGGAAAATGAAAGACCACTGGCATGGGAAAACATAGTTTTATCTGATTGTTTAAAATGTTGCCTCTAAAAGCGTAATAAAGGAGTAGAGTGCCAGTGAGCAACTCACTCCAGTGGTTTAGAAGCTCATTACTTCTTTACAGCTAAAACCTGAAACGTTTTATCTCTTTTACCGATCTGATCATTACATGAGTATTTTCAGTTTTACGTTACAAAGTCTGGACTTATTTTTATAACTGCAACAGACTATGAAAGGCTATTTCAGGTGCACAATCACTGGGGGAAAAAAAGGATTTTGCTCTACATGAGTTCTGAAATCATGTCACATTTCCCTTTCATGCAGTTGCTTCACACACATGCTCACAAACACTCTCATTCTCATACAATATCTGGTACCTCTTCTCAGGAGGAGGCTCCTGATTGGCTGGTGGTGCTGCCTGCGCCGTTTCCTGCAGGTCAGGGATATTGGCAAAGTCATCTTGCTCTGCCACACCAATGGCCAAAGCCAGGACCACCAGCTTTCCTTCACTGGCTCCCAGTAAAGACAAAAAAAATACAGTAGAGAGAAAGAGGGGCAAGAAAAAGAATGCAGATGCCCAAAGGAGAAAAGGAATTGAGCATGAAGAAGAAGGAGAGATCATTTTAGGTTGGCAGAAGGAAGTAAGAAAGTTTGAAAGAGGCAGTGGAACAAAAGACCAAAATCAGAGAAAACAGACAAAGTGATCAAAACAACAAAAAACACAACACAACCAAACACCCCTGCAGTTAGCAATCTGACCAGGGAAGGATATTAGGAAGAAAATCAAGGCCAAATTCAAGAATTTTTTAGTAATTTTGCGGCACACAGATTCACACAGTTTGGAAAAACTTGGAATTTTATTATTTGTATGGTGAAAGTAAATAAGTGCGTGGAAAAATATCTGTATTTATAGACTTCATCCCTATCTGATTGCCTATATGTTGTGACTATTTATTTCCTTCCTTCCTTTATCATCTTGTTTCTTCTGTCCTCTTTTTATTCCATATTTGTACACTCCTGCTTAATTTTCAGCTTTCCTTTTATATTTATTTTATTTTTTGTGTCTTCCTTTCCGTCTGTTTTTCCAGGTAAATTCATGACTAATGGGTATATCTTATGTATTTCTGTAACTTTATTTTAAAGGTCCATAAAGACTGAACTCTGGAAACTTGAGTCTACAAAAGTCTGAAGTTGCTACATAAAACATGTTGGATCTTAAAAAGCAAGTGGAACTGAAGATGTTAAACCAAATTTGCTTGTCTTCAAAATACTATCAAATCTAAAAATGTATGTGTTAAAATGCATAAACAGATATATACATTTAGTTAAAATCGATAAATACGTGAAGTGA
>CAEFZY010003307.1:0-17919 GCA_903066815.1 Brachyrhaphis roseni
ATTTCATTCGGGGGTGTTTTCTTTTTTGTTTGCATGTTTTCTCTTTTGCTGCGCATTTGCACCTGTCGGCCACCGTACTAACCCCTCGCAAACGGCACGTTCGAGGAACACACATAACACAGTTGCATTCACTGACATAAAGGAAATATCAATACCAAGGATCAAGGCACAAGACAGACACAAAACCAAGTTAAGAAGGAATTAACAAGCTACAATGAAGAATGAATGAACTTATTATAATAAACAAAACAAATTGGGTGGGGTACCTGTGAACTATAATGCACATGGAACAGTAAAATAAATAAATAAAGTAATAAATTCGGTGTCTCTCACATGATATTTGTGTTTTGTATCCAGCATTTCTTGGAAATATAAGTATGTTTTACAGCCACTAAAAAATGACAACCGTCAGAAGGAATATTCCAATTTCAGTGTTTATTATTTTGCAATAAACCTTCAACTTTTTCCCCCTTTTTGTCAAATTATGACAAAGTTCAGTGAATTTTATTGGGATTAAAAGGGGAAAAAATCACCACGAAGTGATGCTTATTATTCATCAATAATAAATTGATGAATTAATCAATTATGAATTAATTAATTTATCAATAATGGAATTAATTAATTTGTTTGTTTTTCAATTTTTTAAGTGGTGTCCAAACTTCTTTCATTGCAGGACAAAATCAGAAGTTAATACTTCTCCTTGACATATTTTTTAACTCCAAACCAAAACAAAATAATTTGGTAACATTTGTCTTTCTTCTCACCTGCTCAGCAATGAATTAAACATGTAATATTTAATGGAATAGAGTAGAAAATTAATTATTGTAGATGCGAGAAAAGGGTCTCAGAAGTTCACCTTAATAAATGAAAGACATACATTTTTCCAACGTTTTGGGTTGAATGTTTAGATTTCTGGGGGAGGAGGGTCCTGAAAATGCTCCCAGTTTATTCTTAGTGTAACCGGATCTGACCTGCGTTGTGCTGGTTATTTAGTGATCAAGCCGTGACTTTAAAAGGATGGTGATGATTTATTCTGACAAGAACATATAAGAAGGAACAGTGTTACAGGCTGCCCGCTCCAAGTTTTACATAAACAAAAGTACATAACAGAAATTAACTTAATAAACCTATAAATAAATTGGATGTATTTAAATGAAAAATGAACAACACACACCTCTCCTGCAGGACAACAAGACAAAAGGGGACGGTCTAAGGGGCACAAACAATTTAAAGACAAAACCAAAGAGGAAGAAATAAAAAGGAGGGGCTTCCACTCTTAAAGTAACACAGTTAAAACAGGTAAGGAACAATACAAACAACAAACAATACAATACAAATAACAAAAAAAAAGGACATTTTGTGTAATTATAACAAAAGAGACATACAACCAGGTTACATTAGCAACATAAAGAAAAACTTTCAGTCAGCATTATGCTGTGGGGATTCTTTTCATCAACAGTGGCAAGGTGATAAGAACTGGCAAAATTTTCAGCTTCTAGCTGTGAAAGTCTAAATCACTGTGTTTCATTGCTAAGTTTGCTGAGTATATGTTACTAGCTTTCTCTTTTTTGTGGGAAACTAACACACTAGCTAATATGGCAGCTAACGTAGCTACGACACTTGTGTTAGCTGGCATGCAGCTAATACACTAGCTTACTGTTTTTTGTGGGAAACTAATTTGTTAGATACCAACACTGTTAGCTAACACACTAGGTAGTGTGTTAGTTAGCGTGTAGCTAACACACTACCTTAGTATTTGTTGTGGGTAGCTAACACTATTTAGTGTGCTAGCTGGTGTGTAGCTAACACACTAGCTTACTGTTTATTGTGGGTAACTAACACACTAGTTTGCTGTTTGGGAAACTAACAGCTTGGAAATCTGTAAATTGTTTTTCAATTAGCATGCTCTAAAAACTTCTCTTTTTTTCATTAAAACAGGAACAAACAATTGTTTTCCTCAATTGCTTAACTCTTCCAGAGTGATGTTTCTCCCACTAGCCCAGTGCTTCTCAATTCCGGTCCTCAGGCCCCCCTGTTCTGCATGTTTTAGGAGTTTTCCTGCTGCCACACACCTGAATTGAATCTATGAGTGATTAACAGGCTTCTGCAGTACTTGATGCCTACAGAACAGGTAATGCAATCATGTGGATCAGCTGTTCTGAAGTAGGGGCACATCTAAAACATGCAGAGGACTGAGGACTGGAATTGAGAAGCACTGCACTAGCCAAAGGCAAACTTTGCTGCTGAACTTTATTTGTTCTACACAACAGAAAGTTTTTTGCCCGACATGACTCATCCTGCCTGGATGCTTCAGTCAGCAGCAGCACCACATGAATACATCGCTTGCGTGCAAAAGACACATGCATTCATTGTGGCAGGCAGCGTTCAAAGTGCAGCCTCTCATGCTCAAAGGTTTGGAGAGCGTTAAGAAAAAGGCAGATGCAAATGATTTTTGTGTGCCAGTGGTTGAAGTTAGACTCGGCTCTGGTGAAATCCGTCATTGCTGCCTGTGGAGCTACAAGAGATGGTAACGTGTGTGTGCAACGCTAATAATTTGGTTTTTGTCTTCACATCCAAACTCCAGTGACTTCAGTTGTTCTCAACCCATTAGAGATGGAAGTTTGAATCTGTCTTAAGGCTCTTTGCTAACTGATGAACAAGACTGCTGTGTTGTTGGGAGCAGTCAGCAGAGATGAGAATTGTGCAGGATGGCAATGGCCAGGCTAGGCACCGCCTGGTCTGACAGAATTTGACTTCAACTCCTGGAAAGGCTGAGTTTTGCTTGTGAAAGTTCTCACTGTATGACGGACAGTCGCTAACCCCGGCCAGATTGTTGGGCTGAAACACGTGCTTGATCTCTGATTTCTCTCATTCGTGGCATTGACATACTCCATGTTCCAGAGCAGTAAGCTGTTAAAAGCCCTGCTTTCAGAGGAGGTAAATTAGCCGCAGCCGACTGGTAAATACCATGAATGTCCGTCCTTGTTGTGTTTTAAGAGCTTTCCGCACAGAGGGTTCCCATTTGGACGTCCTCTCTGCTTCGCCAATACAGACCGTGTGGAATCTGTTGTGTGCTTAAAGTTAGACTTCAATAACCGCAGAAGCTGGGAAACACCGGATCACACTCAATGTGCCTCGATACTGATTAGATTGGAATTTAAAGCGGATTTATTTTATTTTCATTATGCCCGTGCAGGCTTTGCAGTTCTTGGAGAGATAGTGCAGCGTAAAAAGTTTTCTGTTCTTTCAAAACAGCCTTTAGAGTTGGAAAAGAATCTATTCACGTTTGTATTTGTGTGGATGAAGCACATTGTAGCTTATGCAGTATACATATACAGTTTCTCTTATGGCACTCTGGCATTACAGCAGGGAGCCATCCCAGAGAACAGAGAGCTGACTGTAAAGACAACATGGAGAAGAAGAAGTCGGCGCCGTCAGATTCTGACTATAAGTACATAGAGTGGGAGGGGGAAGAGTGTTTTCTGCAGTGCTGCAAATCTAAAGTAAAGCTTTTTTTTTTCCTCCAGTTAAATCCTCAATGCGAAAACTGGCAAAATACAGGTTGAAATTATGCTGCACACTGCAAGCATAACCAAAGTGATTTATTTGCTGTGTTTCAGAAGATTATACACATTATCTTGTTTAAAGTAAAAAGCCTTCAGATGCGGGAAAAACAATAACTGCTCTCGCTGTGCGTCGCAGCCGGCTCCAGATGTTTTTAATTTTTTTTCTGCTTAAATAAGGGAATAAATTCACTGAAGTGTGGGGCGATATGAGAAATATTGACTGGCATATATCTACAGCTCTGGGGGAAAAAATGAAGACACCACTTAAAATGATCAGTTTCTCTGATATAACTTTTTATAGTTACATGTTTAACTAAAAAGAACACTGTTCTTTTATTCTATGAACTACTGAAAACACATCTCTGAAATTCCAAGCAAAGATTTTGTATTTATTTGCAGAAAATGAGAAATGGTCACAATAACCAAAAAGATGCAGCGCTTTCAGACCCCAAATAATGCAAAGAAAACAGGTTCATATTCATATTGAAACGACAATATTATTGTTTTAACTCAGGAAGAGTTCAGAAATAAATATTTGGTGGAATAACCAGGAGGTTTTCAATGGGGTTCAGTGCAGTAGTCTGTTTATTTTTTCCAGAGGGCACTTTTTTTTTTTCCTAGTTGCTGCCCTGTTTTGTCTTATTTGTTTTCTTGATAACAGAATTTGAAGCTGAATAATGTCGTCCTAACTGGTTCAAAACAGTTTAGCCACATTTAAACGCTGCAGTATGTAACTTTTACAAAAATATGTTTGTTTGTTTTTTTCATATTTATTAAAACTGTCACCATGTTGTGATGGTATGAGACACCTAATATGTGGGGGGGAAAAAAGCAAAGCGCCTACTTCCTGGGCTACTGTTACAGTCTGCAGAAATGGAGGGCCTTAGCGCTGTCAATCAATCTCATGTACGCTGCTCAATGGTGGAAAAACAAAATACATTTACCCTTTGTCAGTCGTGGCTATGCTAACTAGCATTAGCTTTTGTGGCAGGCTATGTTGTGAACAAGCGGCAGCAAAGAGCAAGTTGGAGGGGATGAGCACAAGAGTGATTGACAGCGCTAAGACCCTCCTGCTGGCTCTGATTGGTTGTTTCTGACTGAGTGGTGTATTTCTGAAGTTAGCACTGGGAGCACTGGGAGAAGGCAGAAGAGCTTGATGTTTTTCAGATTATGTGTCTTATATTACACTGTCACGACATAAGGATAATTTTAACAAATATGTAAAAAACATTTTTTAATGTAAAACTTAAACAATGCAGCTTTAGCAAGAAAATGAAAAGTCGTTTGTCTTTTTATACTTTATACATAGTTTTAACTGTAAATATATGATCTCAGCTGGAAGACGAGAAGATGTCATTCTAATAATATTTTTTTCCATTTCTCTGTCCTGGACTGATTCACACATCATTTTGGTCTATTAAATCAAACCCATTAGCGACAAGCGCCAATGCTTGATAAAGTCCCGCTCCTTTATGACTCTCAGCGCAGAACCATTTTAGACGCTTGATCTGGACAACCAATCACCTGCTCAAAGTCAGAGCTGCCTGCGTAACCACGGTTACGCAGACAGAAAGACATTTGAAATACAATATGCGATTATTTCACGTCTGTGCCTGGAGTTTCATGACAGAAATACTCTGACAGCCTCCTGAACAAACGCCATTTAAGAGAAATGACAATAAGATTTTACAAAAAAAATGAAGGTAGAGTATATATGTAATAGAAACAGAAAAGTTATTATTCAGCTATCCTTACTCTGCCCTCTCAGCCATAGTTAATACTTAGACTACATCAGCTATTACTGACTCATTCCCCTGACTTGCTGTGGTATTAGCTGACCAAATTTGCTTGGCGGAGAGAAGGTCGCACCAAGCTCTGCTTTGATCAAGCAAGACATGTAATATTCATAAGCTCTGTATAATTGCTGGTTAAATTGTCCTCCATCGCCAAGTGGAACTATTCTGGGATTTAAAGATCTGCAGAGGTTTTAACCAGACCTGTGAAACCCGAAGTGTTTGCTGCAGACAAGAACAGGAAGTTATTTATAATTCCATTAACAGAGTCTACCAGCTGTATATCCAGCTCAGCAATTCACAAAAAAGAAAGTATTTTTTTATGCACAGGCTTAAGGTTGTGTACTTCAATACAAAATTAAACTGATTGATACAATAAATATCTTCAGGGGCATCAAAGTAATTGGGGATGGATCCAAAAACAAATCATAGGTTTAAAGTTTGAGCTTATCAAAACTTTACAAACCATTCCTTTCTTTTCATAACTGTTTGTAACTGTGTGTTACATTAAATCCAAATCCAGTCGACTCTTTAAGTTAAATAAAAATACTGTGGAAAAGTACAGACTTTTTTCAGTTTTTCAATTAAATAAATGAAGGTCATAAATTAGTCGCAGTGTCACAGTGATCTTTTAGTAATAATAACCCAAATTTAAATTCTTCATTTTCTGAACTGGATCGCTACAGTTTGATATTATTGGTTATATTTTATTTTATTGAGAGGCTTTCTAGGATTATTGTTTCCCAATGAAACAAGGAAGTTATGAATTACAGATTAAAACTTCTTCCACACCCTGATCAATTTACCAGGTTGAATAAAAACAACATAAATAATTCAGATGCACATATTTTGTAAGAATTGTAACGCTGTTCGATGTGTGTTGAACTGATTTTATGTACTGCTGTCGTGTTACACGTGTCATCTACCATCGTAGATAGGGAAAAAAAAGCAAATTTTTGAAAGAAAAAAAAAACTGTCAAATTTTGAAATAAATCCCAAAAGTCTTCCAGAAAAACAACTTGGAAACTTCTGAGCTCCAAAAGTCTACATTTTTTTGAGAATTTTCAATCTCAGAAATTTTCTCAAAAAAATGTGGGAATTTCCAAGATCAACTTTTGAGACTCAGAACATTTCAGAAAGTTAAACATTTTTAACTTGACAAGCTGGGCAAATTTCAAAGTTTTTTTGAGAAACTTTCTGAGATTAAGCTCATAATTTATGAGTTTTTTCACGGAAATTTACTCCTCCAATAGCCCTAATACACCGTAATATATAACAGCTTTGATTATCCATAAGGGGAAAAAAATGTAGGTGGAGGTTTTTAATTCATTTCCACACTTTTGGTCAAACTTACTTCATTTTGGCACCTGTCACACAGTTGCTTGTAGCAGTCTTACCACTGCTACAAGCTGCCTTTGACATTCAGCTTTAAAACTGAACCAAAAGTTAAAAATACCAGCTTAAGTCAGAGTTTCTAACTTCAGCTAGAACTGTGAAGCAAAGTTATACTGGTCAAACTAAATGAAGCTGACATTTTTTTTTTTTTTTTACCTGATATGTCATAAAGTCTAAGCGACTGAGCTTGGAATCCTTAATCACTTGATGTGATCTCGTTACAGACATGGCTCTGTTTGTTAATACTGTTATTTCCTGCTTTCAGAACTGATTCCAGGTTTTTAAACACCACACACACGCCCTCACGCCCGCACACACTCACACACACACAGAGTGCCAATTAGCTGCTTTATCGCCCACTCAGCTGAGGCACTCTGGAAAAGGGAAATTACAAAAAAACTGGAGGGAAATGGCTGTACATATTCGGCTGCAAGGACTCAAAATCATTAGTCTCCAAACACCGTGTCCATTTGGCCTCAGGAAAGGATTTTCAATTTTTATTTTGACACATTTTCACCCACACCGTTAGACTGCACTGCCTCAGATATGAATGAGCTGAACATAAAGATCTTCTTGGACGTGTGGTACGATGAGATTGGTACTAACCCGCGACACCAAAACGAGATAAACTTAACTGCTACTTTGGATTATCAAGGTTTAGGGTTAGGGGAGAGGAGAGTACTGGCGTTTGTATAAGTTTATTTTTAAAAAACACATTGAAGGCAGGTCTAGTCAGTTGATCACTCAACCTGTTTTACTGGAAAGTTTTGATTTGATCGGCTTTCATTTGACGTGCTGATTTAGAGTTTGAGGTCATTTGGATTCAGTTTGTATTCTTGGTCACATTTTGCTTCTGTCATTGTTTCACCTTCCTAATTCTTTTGTGCATAGCGTATGGTCTTTTCCCTTGTGCTTTCTGGTTTTTCGACATTTTTCTCTCAGTGAATCCGCCCCATGCTCCCTCACGGTTGTTTGTTATTTGATTAATCAAACACCCGTTCATCATTCCAGTAATCACTTTATCCCATAATTTATTTCCCCGGGTAGTTCTTTGTCTTAGTTGGATCTCATTGTTGCTGTTTCTGTTGTGTTATTACAACTGCAACAGCATTTTGAATGTCAAAGGCAGCTCAGTCAACACAGGTTTTGCAATGCGACATTTCTAGTTTTGGAAAGGCGTCGGGAAACGGACGCTGCAAGCTGAATGAGACGGGATGTTCCATCTCCCTTGACCCACAACATGCAGCAGCATCGCAAAAACCAAAAGCGGCGCATCAGGTATGATTTCAGCACATGCAGTAGCAGAGCTAGCAACACTAATGGACTCGTTTATAACATAATGACCAGCAAAGGTGGCTCAAGAAGTCCAAACACGTGTGTATTTCCCACTAGTCCATCCTCAGCGACATTAACGCTGCTTTGCTGCACAGGGTAGAAAACACAATTTGTTGAAGGCGACCAAGCAAGAAACTTTGAAAAGATTTTGGTTGTTCCTTTTATTCTAATCTTCTAATCCATCTATTTTCTCCAAAACACACTGGCAAAATGCAGCCAGTATCTACTGGCAAAATGCAGCCAGTATCTACATCCTTTTCTCCGTTATCACACTTCTTTGTCCATCCACAGGTTTGTCAACAGATATGAAGCTGAACCAATTACTGGAAAATACATTTGACCCTTTTCCACTTGCGATGACCCGAAGACCCCACTGATAAATGTCTAATCAGCTGCAGACTGAGCTGTCAAAGGCAGCAGTACGACACACTGAATACATCTCTCACATCTTCACAGTGCGATCTGTGAGGGAGGACATGTTGCGTTAAACGCTAAATCAATCCAAAGCGATTGGTCTAAACTGTCTATAAGTCCTGTACTTCCCTCATTATGTGAACTTGCGTCCCCGGTTTCCTCTCCATTTGTCTTCACTCCCACATGCCCATACATGTGGAGTCGGTGGAGGGAGTGGGTCAGCTTGGAAAATAACTAATTACTGTTACTCATGAATATGATAATAACAGCGGGAAAGAAGACGGGGTCTATCCATCACGCATGCATCTGTGTCACTTTGGCGAGTCGAGCCGGGAGGCGGCGTTAAATCACGGCGGACATGAAAAGTACACATTTTAATTGGAGTGTGAATGTCTGAAATTGTGCTGCCCGGTGGCTCGGCAAGACCACGCCGTAAATGAAAATGTTATATTGCTTTGAGATTAGCTGGGAATGAGGCAGGAGAGCACAGGGTGGGTGGTGTCTTACTCTAAATAAAACGTCTTAATGATCTGCCGTCGTTCGCCGTCGTTTGAATTAGATTCCAACTTTCCTGCTGTACTTGAAGTAAATGAGAAGCAGAACCTTCCCTCAAAAACATAACTTTCAATTTTGTTTTGAAGATACAAATGGAGCTACGGCGACATTCTGTACAAAAAGCAAAAGCTGGTCGATAAAAGAATATATGCTCAACACCCCAGACACACACATAGGTCTGTCACAATCACTAATTTTGCAATAATTATTGCGACAAACAATAATATTGTTCTTTTGAGACCAATTTCAAGTAGTGTATTGATAATGGCATAGCAACATAAGTTCATTCTCTCAAAGATCTCTAAAGTTACATTTTGTAACAAATCCTTAACACTAGACCTGGAAAATATATTAATTATCCAAAATAATAACAACCAAATTTAATCTTGGATTAAATTTGATTGATTTAACTTTGAAGAATTGATTATTTGCGCCACATTTTTATCTTTTTAGCATGTCATTATTCCCTGCTGCACATATAAATAAATCAAAGATGAATAATAATGCATTTCTACTGCTTTGTCATAGAATACCAATAGTGACAACATTGACAGTCAATGTTTAGTTACATTTAGTTAACTAAATGTAACTAAAGGAAGTATATGATTTACTTCCTTTCATATAGTTGATTCTATCTTTAGTTTTCCTGTCCCTATTGTTACTGTTGCCTCGGTTGCTAAAAGAAAAATCCATTTGTTTGTAGACAGAAAATCTCAAATACATTTCACAAAATGTGACTCAGATCAGTTGATGACTATTTGTAAAGTTCTAAACGTAAAGAAGCTACTGGGCAAAATATTACAGAATAATTAGAATTTGACATTAACCAAAGCTTTACCTATTAAATCAGACACATAAAAATATGTGTTGAGCAGAGTTTGACGCACATTCTGACAAGTTGCACTTGCGAGTGTCTAGTCTTTGTCTCTTCATCTCGTTCGCTCCGCAAATTATCCGCAGTCTTCGCTGACAAGGAAACTAGCCAAGATGAATGTCTCAATCAATACAAGAGCACTAGAGCAAACTGCCCATCTACGTAAAGCAGAAAACTAACTTGTAAACAGGAAATTAAGGCACACGAGGAATTTCAATTATGCTGCACTCAATATAATGTGACGGCCAGATAATTGCTGGTGGTCATACGTGCCAAGAAAGACTCAATAAATGTTTTTTTTTGTTTGTTTTTGGTGTCTGGTCTAACTGAAAAGCATTGATACCCATTGGTCTTTGACAAATTTACTCACATTAAGACCCACGTTTTCTATTGTGATTTTATGTGACAGACCAACATAAAGCAGTGCAAATGATTTCTTTCATTTGATTTAAAAGAAAATGAAGACGCTTGACATTTTGCTCTGCACATAGTGTTTCGCAACACTGGTTTACATTCAAAGTCTACGTGGAGGCGCGTCAAAATAGTTCTAGCTGTTGTTTTTCGTTGCCGGCTTATTGGTCAGACGCGTCGTTGGACACTCTTGATGCGTCGAACGTTCAAAACTGTTCAAATTGTGCCACGCTAGACGTGTGACACGCACCATAACGGGCCCTCGACGCACCTCCACATAGATTGTGAATGTAAACCAGATGTACCTGACGCTCAAAGCGCGTTTGGTGTGAACGCACCATAAACCAGACTGAGCTGTAGAATGGTGTGGAGCAAAGCCTGTGTCAAGACGGCCCAGTCAAAGTCCAGACCGAATTCTAACTGGGTATCTGTGATTTAGAGAAATGCTGTTCACAGATACAGCTGAACGATACCACTGAAAAATGTATAACTATATAAGTATTTCATATCTACCAATAACTATTGATTAGTTTTTGTTTTAAATATGTGACTTTTTATTTTATTTTGCAGTACGGTGACTAAACTTCAAACTGCTTAACATGCCGTTGCTAGGTTACCAACGAGCGAGCCAGTTCATGCCGCCAACCTAGCTTAGCTCGCCGTGAGAGACTGAGCGGGTTTTCCTCTGCCTACATCCTCCAGAATGCTGTGCGGTTCTGGATTGGGGTTCAGTGAAATTCTTGAATATTCTACCAGATGTATCAAATATGGATATTGATCACGTATCTATCGCAGTACATATGGTCACTGATTTATCCTGCAGCAACATTCACAGGTGTTCTCCATCCAGTCTGACCGAGTTGAGCATCGGTCAGAATTTCAGTCTCTAAATTTCCAAATTATATCAATTCATGAATATGTTAATACAGAGACTGACAGGCCTGTTGCACTGCTTCAGATAAATGACACTCCTGGCTCAGTGATTAATTTAATGTTAGGGTCACGAGCGAAGAGGCAGGGATGCATAATTCCCTGTTGAGATGGATAATTGCTCAGAATTATCATTCTGTCGTGATTTGCCCATCATCATCCGTACAGCAGCCGTATAGTGTTGATGAATGATTAGTTATTAAATGTGATGCACAATGAAATAGCTATTGGGAACAATAAGGTGTTCATTATACAAATAAAATCATCCCCAGTCCAGGGAATCAAGTATTTCTTCCCGGTGTCAGACTAATTATATCATATTATGATAACTGTGTAGGTAGTAGATGCTGGTAATGAAATGCATGAACAAACAATTCAAAAATCTATTCACAATCCAAGTGATTTTCATCATGCGAGGCGCCTCGACGTCAACACGAATTAAAATCTTATTCAAATGGAAAATATAAGGCGCGACATAAAGGTATTTAGCTTTAATCAGCCATGCTATTGCTTTTAATTTCATTAATAGTGAACAGGACTTGTAGACATCCGGCGACTTCTACAAAGGAGAAGATAAATCAAATTGGAGCAGATTTTAAGTTTGAAAGATTTGCTGAAAATGCGCAGAGACCGATGCTCTTCATAGGACCAGCGGGATGAAAACGAGGTTCTGTAAGTGAAATAGGGAATTTGAGGAAGA
This sequence comes from Brachyrhaphis roseni, assembly GCA_903066815.1. Taxonomy (NCBI): domain Eukaryota; kingdom Metazoa; phylum Chordata; class Actinopteri; order Cyprinodontiformes; family Poeciliidae; genus Brachyrhaphis; species Brachyrhaphis roseni. The sequence continues at coordinate 11,974 of CAEFZY010003307.1, forward strand.
GAATGTAAGACTGTAGGTTCTTATTGGTGGCAGAATTAGAGCACCAGGAGGCGGTTAGCACATTTTCAGCTATTTAAGGTTTTTTGACGAACATTATTAGGCACCGACGACAATTCTGATGCGTTTTTTCCTTTTTGACGGACAAAGAAAAACTCACCAAGTTTATAAAGGTCTAAAGTTTAAGTTGTGTTTGAACTTCACTTGTCCTTACAAAAGAACAAAGCAGCGGCTCTAAAAGCGTCACGGTGAGCCTTCGCATTATCCCGTCTTCTTCTCTATACTTTCCGCTGAACTTCTGAACCCCACATCTACAGTGTGTGAAGCCGATGAGTCTCACAACCTGACATGTGCGATGACGCCCGCCGTCAGGCTGTCCAAACGCCTGCTGGATGAGTGACAGAAGCTACAGATGTTGGTGTAGGGAGGTTTAGTCCACCTGAGCTGCAGATATACTGGATTCAACTAAGAATATATGGCTGCTCACTTTAAAGCTTTCCTTCGAATCCTTTGCTGAGGTCAAATCAGATTTTTAATTTTTTTTTTTCACCTCAGCTGGCTGTTTTTTAAAGCTACGATTAACGTAATAAATGCCAGAAGCATTTATTAACAAAAAATTTTAATTTAAATCAAAATTGCGAAATTGGAGCACCACCTAGTAAACAGGGAATAAAAGCTAGATAGTTTTCAGCTTTTCTGTCACATCCATAAATGTCCCTTGCAGGGATTTTGTAACAGTTAAACCAAAAAAAGACATTCATCAGGACCGCACGTACCTTCCCTGTTGGCAGTCATGTCAGGGTGGTGATTTGAGCTCTAATGGGGCTGATTAAACGAGTGGTGGCTTGACGTCAAGCTGCCATTACAGACCGTGTTTTCAAAATGATTGTCTGGGAAGGAGGAGAACAACAAAGTCAGGGACCAAACGAACCATCAGTGCTCGCCGAGCTCCAACAGATGCAATAATTAGTCCTGTAAATGAACAAAACGTGATAAAAAATAGAGCAGGATGAGAAAAGGTTGAAAGACGAACAATCTACATCAAGGAAGCAGTTAAAGTTGAAAAGGCTGGGGCAAAAAAAACCTAACTTCTTATATTTAAATTTCATTGTTTAAACTGACATGCTGGGATTTTACATCTTACTCTCAGAAATGTCCCCGGAAAACTTTACTGGTGATTACTAGAGAGAGAACCTAAAGAAAGCAAGTGTTGAAAACACATACAAAAATTGAGACGGGACAATAATAGTGACCCAAGCACACCTCCAGGTGGAACATCGGGAATCTGGAAGTTTAGTTTGACCTTTGACATTGAAGAGGAAACTCTGGTCACTGACTTTAAAGCTTTACTGTAGGAACAAAATATCTATTGCTTAACTTGGTTATATTGCATAATATTGATCACTTTTATGTTATTAGAAATGACGGGGTTTATTTCAAATATATAGTGAAATAAAATGTGTTTAGGTCAACAACCCCCAAAAACGCTGCAGTCAGAGTAACAATCAAAGCGTCACTACGTGTTAGGATGGCCCGGTAACCCAAACGTAAATCCAATTGATCATTTTCAAGACTCGGAAAAATGACTTTCATAGACGATGTGCATCAAATCTGGCTGACCTTCAGTTTATTAAGCGGAGAATAAAAATGGCAGTCTCTAGTCTTGCACAGAAACAACTCAGCTGTTAATTTGAGCTAAAAGCAGATCTCTGGCAGCTGAATACAGATGAATGCCGTGCTTCTCAGATTTTATTTAGAAAAGACTTCCTGTTGTGGTTTTCACACAAAATCCAACAATAAAAAAAAGATCATTGAAGTTTGTGGGTGTGAAATGGATCAAGGAGGAATTAGTCTTAGTCTGAGTACATTTGCATTTTTTTGTGTTTTTTATGATGTAAAGCACTTCGAACTGCCCTGTTGCTGAAATGTGCCATACAAGTAAACTTGATTGATTGATTGATTTGATTGATTGCATGGCAACCTCTGTAAAAGAAATAGGTCAGAAGAAAGACCTCATGTTACCTTAAAAAGTCACTAAGCATTTTTTTTGTACAGTTCACAGTTTACATTACTCAACTAAACATTTTTGCGTTTCTTCATTGTAAAAATTCTGTTGGTCTGAAGTGACTACAATTTCTGCTGTCCTGAGGTATTGAGAAACGCAATATATATATGTCTTTGCTAGTTTTTGTTGTTGCATGCGATTATATGAATGGCACTTAAAAGATCAATTAACTAAAATCTTCTGATATCAAATGAATTGATCAAAATTATTGTTTACTGGTATGTTTGAATCCTGAGTTAAACCAGTGGCAACTTCCAGGTCTTCGGGAGAGAAGTTGTGGAAGAACAAGATGGATGTTGGGGGGAGGAGAACCCCGGCATCGTCTCAACCATTCTTCTTCACAGCTGTGAAGTACTTACAAGTGGGTCCTCACTTCAAAGGGCGACGGTTACCCACTTCAAAGGAAAACGGATCCCACTCACCAGTCGGGGCCTGATTATATTCCCCTGTCATGCGCCAACAGAGACACACGGAGAGCGGCAAGACACGCGGCTGCTGTCCCCGCACTTAAAGTCACCATTTGTTTTCCTCATTTGGCCTCCCTGCATCGTACGGCGAGAGCAGAAGGTTCTAAACACCGAAGAAAAAGACCAACATGCATCTTTATCCTCGCTGTCTTAGCTCAGACTAGACTAGTCCTGCTTTAGCCCTGTTAGAATTATCAAAATTATTTATTTTTACTAAATTGTGACAATAATATGACGGAGAATTAAGGCCATGCTAAGAGAAAAATAACAAAAAAAATTATTACTAGAATGAAGTTGTACAACAATAACATAGAAATAATGCATCAATTTGGTCATAATATTATGAGCATAAATTCATATCTTGAAAATAAAGTGAAACTACAAGAATAAAGCTGCAGTACTACAACTTAATCCTCATAGTACTATGACTATTCTCATAATAATGTGACTTTATTCTCCTTACGACTTAAAACTCGTTCATTCCTGGGACATGGTACCCGTCTCCTTCCTGAGCAGTGCGATGTTTGGACACTCTCATCTGGTCTATTGTGTGTAATTGTTTGAGTGGATGAACGCGGCACCTTCAAGCATCCGGAGATTGTTCTCAACTATGAACCAGACAGTTCCAGCTCCACAGTTATCTTCCTTATGTCTTTGTTGATTTATCTTGACCACCCAACATGCCAAACTAGAAATCAGTGTGTTCTAGGTGTGGCTTTAAAATACATCCACAAGTCTTCCTCCAATTAACTCAAATGGGTCAGTCAGTCAGAGGTTTCCAAAGCCATGACCTTACCATCGGAGCTTCCCCTCACTGCTGAAGCCACTCGGTTTCCAAGCTTAGTTCTTGAGATCTATTCTCTTGTAGGTTTTAGATACAACCCTGCTCCACCAGAATTGAATGAAATAATTGATTTACCTCTTCTGCTTGTCATCAAATTTGACTAAGGCCTGGTTACTATGTATTCATGTGATTCAGCAATAGAGTTGTATCTAAAACCTACAGGACAGTAGATCTCAAGGACTATGGTTGGAGACCCCCGATTTAAACAGATTGTAAACATTCAGAATGTAAAGTTCAGGCTAGCATGGATGATGTAATAGTGTGTAGGACGTTTTCTTGACACACAATGAGCCCCTTTGAACCAACTGAGCTTCTTTTAAGAGCCACAACAATATACGTCCTTATATGACGGAAGTGTACCCGTTCTCCAATGGCTACCTCTAATAGTCACTGACTATCTTCTATAGGGAGATAGCATGACGTTAACATGTCAATATGGACGATGATCTCTCAACAATGTTTCAGATACCGTCATGAATTTTTGCCACAAAGAATTAAAGTAGTTCTGAAGGCTCTGATGCCACGATGCTATATGAACTCTACAGAGTAGCATAAATTTCTGATTCCACTCAGCCCTCGTCTGAAATCGTTTTTGATAACCGACGTCGTTTCACAGCTCCACATTCTCACATCATCTTATTCCAGTGCAGCACCGAGTCGGAAGACAAATTGCTTCCCGTTCCTGATTGGCCTGGAGGGGGGGTGAAGGGTTGTCTGTGTGTGCAGGGAAAAATGACACGTTCACTGACACTCTCAGCCAAATCCAGCTTCCTGCCACTTTTCAAAATTAATCAGAGGTATTCTACAATGCATTCTGTTTCATCCCTCATCTGACTTCAGAGTTCTTAATATTAGGCCTAAGGAGAACTGATAATGCTATTAGCTTAAAAAAAAGAAAAAAAAGAAGAAGAAGTCTCTGTGTTCTCATATTAAGCAGTTTGCAGGCTTTAAGTTAAGGTTCTCACAGTTTGTCAAAACTCAGCAGAAGTCTCTATCGCTCTCACTGTGCTGATTTTTGAGCAAAGTGCATCAGGGGACTTCTCTTGTTCCCAAAGGCAGAAGCGTCCTGCTAAAAAAAAACATGGAAATATGACAGATTGCTACACTGAGTTTTAGGCAACTAATCAGAAGTTCTTTGTGTCACAGCTCTGCAATTTTTCCTCACTTCATGATTATGTTCAGTTGGATTGAAGGGAAGTTCATCAGCATATCCAGAGCAATTTTTTTTTGTTTAAACAAATGTATTACTGGTCACTTTATTTAGTACATCTTGCTAGTACTGGGGTGCAGCCATAAATCTTAATGATGGAAAGTCAAAGAGGTGTTAGAAAGGTTCCTCAGAAATTTTGGCCCATACTGAGATGATGTTGCCTCATTGAGTTTTTATACAAAGTCTTATACATGTTGCGATTCCCTTTCTGTTCCAGGTTTTTTGCCAGGTCACAGAAATGCTAAACCCAATTTTATTAAATCCAACATGTCCTGAAGTTCCTCTTTTGTATTGAGACTGGGCGGCTGTGGAGTTCATGTATTGCCATAATCAAAAAAATGGAAACGAGCAATATTACGAAATATAGATGAGAATAAATTACAAGTATGTGTAGAATAGGATCCTACACAAACACATAACCAACAGATTTAATTTCACTCTTAACCAAGTTGAAGACAAAAACAAAGCTTCTTTTCTTACTTTCACAGCAAAGACTGGCAAACAGCAGCACAAAAGCTACCCCCATTATTTTCTATTATAATCCACCGCACCTGAAGTGGATTTCTAAATCAGTGGTCCATAACCTTTTTATTACCGCGGACCGGTCAAGACTTTGCAATTTTGCTGGGGACCCTAACTATGGTAACATTTACACATCCCTTCAAAATAAGATACAGACGCGCCACAAAAACAAACATTTTACTTTTGTGAAAATTTTAACTCACGATAACGACTAATGGGAGCCCCGACCCTAACTTTTTGCACATTGAAATGAGTTAATATTTGGCCTATATGATTTAAAAGTAAGGAAAATTAATGTTTTAATTCTTGAACAATTAAGAAAATAACCTCAACTATAAAATGGGTGAAAAGTTAAGATTGTAAAAATGTATTTAGTGCTAACAAATGGTGTGTAAACCTGGGGCCACTGGATCGTCTGCCTTTTTAGGCAGGCATAGTGTTTTGGTTTTAGTCTTCAGTGTCTTCTCTCCTGATTGGTCCACTGCTGTTGTCTTGTCTCAGTGAAGATGGAGAATCATCACATGATCAGACACGCATTTTTCACATCTTAGTTTGAAAGAATCCACATAAAGTATATAACAATGCAATGACTTAAGGGTGTGTTGCTTTTGTCTTGGTTCTTTGTTGACCACTGTTTAGCTTTATCATTTTATGATTAAGTCTGGTTGTTTGTTTTTTTTGTTTTTTTATTATTTTTGTCATATTTTTCAATCATTTCAAAAATATTTCAGCCAAACTCTTATTGTAATACAATATTTTTTCCATCTCTCTCGTGTCCCCAGGTTGTTTGTCCATGTCTTCATGCCGGGCAGCTGGACGGTGTTGCTGGTGAAAGCCGTCC